>VWZK01003937.1:474801-500496 GCA_013396935.1 Baryphthengus martii | reverse complement strand
GCGGAAATAATTTTACTGCATTTACAAATTCAGCTTTTTTTGACAGGATACCAACGTGCAAATAGATTTTTGTCAATGGGAATGAGGCATATTTTCAGAAGGGAAATTTTGCAACATTTAGGAGCGTTCTCACTGTTGCATTCATTGTGTAGTGCCTCAAATTGTTCCCTAAGTATCAGGACAACAGAATGCTGATAAATGTAAGACACTAATAAATCAAATAAAGACTGGTGAAGAAGAAAATGCATCTTCCCAAATGTTTTCTTCTTCATAAACTAAAAGGAAAATGATAGCATAAACTTAACTTAAAATAAATGACATCGGTCCTAGTACATATGTGAGATTCATGAGGAAATTCTGCATCTTTGTATATGTTTTTAAAAATCCTTTTCTCCTCTGGTCATAATCCTGGTTACAAACTTGATTCCTGCTGCACCAATTCTGCATCATGGGGTCTTTGTGTTCTGGTTGGTTGGTTTAACCTCAAATTGCAGATTTTCACATAAAATATATTGTGGAGTATTTCTGAAGCCCTTGCATGCTGGCATAGATTATAATGTCTTGAATTAATAGGAGAGAGTAGGTTGACATGATAAAACAAGAAAATAAATCACCCCAGTGCATTCAGATTAGCTGCATGTTTCCACAAGACAGAACAAAATTAACACGTAACTGTCACGAAAGAAAACTGTGTCTTTGTTGATCCCTCAAGTAGGTTAAAAATCCAGGAAAAATTAATATACATGCCATTCATGGCACACTTTTCATCTTGAAGGACTTTCTAATCATAAAGTGAAGGAACTCCTAGAAGCAGCAGGGTGACCAAAGCTGTTCAAGAGGGTATTCAGGTAATACCAGAGTTTATTAAACCTTGATAACCGAGTCTACTTATTGGTCATCTTAATTATTCTTTGTTGTATGGGTGGTTTTTGTTTTAAAGCCAGTTTGAAAATGTAGACAAAAAGTCGAAGGATCGTAGGATATATTCAGGTTAGAAGAGAGTTCAGAAGGTCATACTGTCCAATTTTGTGCTGAAGCAGGGTCAGTTTTAAGGTCCTTCCAGGCAGCTCAGGGCCTTATTGTGGGGCCTTGAAAACCTCCAAGGACAGAAACTGCACAAGCTCTTTGGATTCTCCTCTTTGACTGTAAATCCCATGCCCTGAATCTGTCAACCAATCTTACCCTTTATGCTTTCCCATGATGGAAAATTCAGACTGATAGTGATGTGATGAACCTTGTTCTGCTTTGTTTTGTAAGTAGGCTTATATACTATGCAGAATAAATGCATGAGCTTTCATTAATTAGAGTACTCCACAGAGAACTGGGGAGTTGTTTGTTTCCAAAAAGATAGATAAAAGCTGGAAAACTGTAGTTAGAGCATTTGACAGCTGGCTAGAACCTAGAGACAACCAGTTCTTGCAAGGGAAGTTTTTATAGCAGTCAGAAGATGTTGGGAAAGGTCTCTCTTCCTAGAGGCTTTAGTGATTGAATTGTCTGAATTTAAAATATGTATTTTACACATCCTGTGTTGTCCCAGCAGCCTCTTTCAGACTGCACATTTTCTGCTCTTCCTCACTCTAGAACTCGTCACTCTTTCAGACTGCAGACAACTTCAGTAGTCACAGGTCTCTGTAAAAATGCTCTGAAGTACAATTATTGACAGTATTGATGTTTTAATTGTTCTCATTAAGTTCCAACATCTTTGCTGCATTAAGAAAGTGTGGAAAGCTCCGAGGCATTTGTTGAGACTTTTCAGACTTCACAAAACCCAGCTGGTTAACACTGGATTCCAAAATGACTGTTTCCTTCATAATAAGGAAAGTCATTTTTTCAGCGGAAGACTGTAATGAGGCTGGTCCTTTCGGAAGGAGGTAACAGTGCCCTCCTGGAGAAGTCAAGAGCATTTGGATGTCCTAACAGGATTCGATGTTAGCGCTGAAGCCTTTGTTACCACCTAGACAGATAGATCTACAGGGATTCTAATATATGTAGATGTAACTGCAGAATACGTGGCAACTCATGCAGTAAGCCGGTGTTTGTTCCCTTTCTTACATGACAATGCAGGTTGCTCAGCCAGAATGACTGTGTCTGAGCAGCTGTATCTCACTAGTTTTGTCCTTGCTTAGCCTGAGCCCCGTGAACCACCCCAATTCCTCCATGGCCCAAACTGTGAGCCCAGAAGGTCTTGCACTGAAAGTGAAGCCTAAAAGCTTGTGCTCCTCAGCATGGATTCCCTAAGCGCTCTAATTTGGATTTGTCCTTCATGTTTTATGGTTGGACTCCATGATCTTAAGGGTCTTTTCCAACCTAAATGATTCTATGATTCTATGTCTCAAGTGGTGAGAAGAAAAAAATGATAAATTTCTCGCTAGTCTGAAACCACATTAGATTTTACTTGATGTCGTGCTGGAATTAATGACTGTTGCTAAATGGCTTTATAGGCCCGGGAGTATTCCCCACCGAAGCATGTACACAAAAGTCCTGGTTCTGAGAGCTGAGCAATTAACTCATGTCTACAGCTTACCTATTAGATGAAGGGGCAATTGCTCATACATATCCTAAAATATCCCATATGCATGCATGTTTTTAAGAGGAGACCTTCTTTGCTCACTTACCGCTTTGCGTGCTTAAAGAAGTGGGCTTGAAACTTTAAAATTAGAACCAAGTTTCGGTGTTCTGAACAATAGTAATTCAATAGTCCATTGGGTTGACATTGCCCCAGAGGCTCTATGTTCAAAGAAAAATGATGGCAGCAAGTTCAGGCAGCTGAATAATCCTATCAGCAGAACATTCAAATTATAAATAATGAAATATAATTTGTGACATACGTAGATGCAGCAGATACTTTAAGACCTACAAATTCACTGCCCCTGAATATATGCAGAATTATAATGACAAAAGGTGGCAAATGTTAAAATTTGAATGGCACCCACTGCACTTGTAGTCATGTAAATTCTATTACTACTGAAAAAAGTTCACACAGCGCTGTTCTAAGCAGTAATGATTTGTAATATTTCTCACTTGTATTTTAATTATTTTTTTGGTGTTATTAACAAGTTTTCTAGTAAAATGTAATAGTGATAAAATGGTATTCATTTAGTCTCGTAGTATTTCAGCTGGTGCATGTGGAGGAGCATACAGAATATTTTTGTTTCGATTTTGCCTTGTTAATAAATACATTTTAGAGCATTATAATTGATTGTCCAAACTATATGACTCTCTAACTTCTTATGCTTTATCTTAGAGATCATCTAAAAAGACCAGGAGAAGTTTCAGATAGCATTGTCAATATTCACTTGACTTTAACAGTGTTTCTTAGAGTTAATGTAAATAATAGGGGTTCACTTTTTTTCAGCAAAGTTCTGTTCACACAGAAATAAGAATTAACATGTGCACTTGCTACATTAAACAATGAGAGCCTTTTGCAGGATGTGTATCTGAAGACTACCGCCATTAAACAGTGTTAAAGAAAACACAAATGACCTTACATTTTATAAAAGCACAGTGGTTATTTCATCAGAAAAGAGAGAGATCTATCCCTTAGAGGTTACAGTTTGTGTATTTAATTAGAAAGAACATTAACATAAAATTGTTCCCTGTCTATACTCCTGTGATAGTCTATACTCTGACCTGTAAAATACGTTTGCTCTTTCTTGTGAGTTATTTACTGAAGTCTAAACAGTGAAGATATGGTTGTAATATTGTAATAACGTATGCTGAGTATAATAGTGTTCGTTGTGGAAAGAAATACTAACAGTATACTCCATGGTAGCGTAAGCTCAGTCTGTTCTTCTGGAGTGTGTGTGTGTGTGCGCGCGCGTGCAAGAAATCTAGTGTTTCTAGGGTTGCTCAGCAAGCACAGGTTAACTTTTATTGGGGCTGAACACAGGAGTCCAAAATGGGAGGTGATCCTCTCTTATTTTCTATCTATTAATTAGCCAGGAGCTAAGCATGCTATTTTTACTTACAAAAAGAACAATGAAAATGTACTAGTTGCATTAAATGTGTAGATTTAAGAAGCGTGTAAAACTATCATAATTAAAATACTTTCAACCATGATATTTAAAATGCTTTTGGCTATAAAAATATTACTTTTAGTAATTTTGAAGTATGTTTGTGAGAATATATTTTTTTTGTTTTTAAAATTACTTTGAACATTGGGAGTGCCACAGGCAATGAAACGAATTTTGGTAAAGTAGTACTAGTAATAGCTCCACTTTTTTCCTTTTTGGAGAAAAAAACAACAGCCCCTCCCTTGTCATCCTTGAGTGCCCTTTAAATCAGGACACTGTTGACACTTTGTTTCCAATTAACAGTAAAAACCTTCTTTGATCCTTTGACTTTTTTATGAGATGAATTTATATTTTCTAGACTAACATGCATGACAACATAATTCTCCACACTCATTAATATTCAACTTCTTTGCTTTAATGAGGAATGGAATGTCATCTGCTTATCTAAAGCAGCAAGGACTTTGCTAATATTCACAGACAAAAAAAACCTACATTTAAATAACATTAAAGCTGTGACACATTTGGCCAAAATCAGGTCGTTCAAAGTTAAGCCTGATGCTCAGAGCTAAATTAGATCTCTATGTGTGGTTTTCCAGTATAAAAAAAAATGGAAAAATCTGTGTTTGCACTCATTGATTTTCTTTCATATTCTTTTTGAACTAGGATTTGTGAAAAGGGTCGTAGGTTTATTCCTACAACATAACAAGCTTCTGGCATCTATTAATTCCTTTGTGGCGCACTGTCGTGTTTCCCAGATACTGGTCAAACCTTAGTGAGATCCTTAGAAATTAAGAATGGGCACGACACCATCAACCTTATTCCAGCTGGTGGTCTTGACCCTATATATGTCTATGGTAAAAATCCAAGAAGAATTCACATTTTAGTTTTGTTTCCATTAAAATATCTTTGATATTCATGCAATCCAAATTTTAGTAGGTGTTACTGTTATAACTGGATTCAAACAAAGCATCTGGTATTCGTTCTGCAGTGGCATACAAGTTTGCATTGGTGATTTTGCATCTACTTTACATGCCAGTTCAGTTTTGTCGAAGTTAGTGTGAAATTCCATTTTGGAATATTTGGATTAAATGGAAAGAGTGTACACTCCTTTTCACTCTCCTGATTCTCACTCTCATTAGGAGGAGATTTTATAGTATATTAACTTAATGTGATACGAGTTCTTAAAACTCCGGCTCAGAAGGCTGGATATCTAAAAATATCCCTTAGTTATTCCCTTAAATAGCTGCTCTCAGTCTATTTAAATGCTTGTACTAACACTTCAGTATATTTTAGTAAGAGTTCAAATAACTCCTGTTACTTTAGCACTTCAAGAATTACTTTCTCTTTTGTGATAGAAACCTTGTCCTGTATTTGGCTCTTTATAAAGAAACAGAGATCTATACCAGGAGTACTTTTTAGTGCATGATGGAAGCTCCTAGGTCAGTAGCATTACCTCTAAAATGGAAATGCTGTACAAAAATTCTCCATTAACAGCAAACTTGAAAACCTGAAAATAGACATGAGACCATTAGTATACTGATGGAGTTAAAAGGAATACACAAAGCTCGCAGTCAGCTACGTTGAGATGTAGTTGAATAAAAAAGAATCTAAAAGTTAATTAGCTGTAGCCTGTTTGAGATACTGCTAGTGTGTTGGACTTAAAGTAATTTTGTTACGAAAACCATTCTGTATTGGACTAGTGCATAAAAAAGATTTTTTTTTTTTCCTCTGTCAAATATCGTTTTAGATCAGTCTGTTTTGCAGCAGCTTTCCTGATATTGGATGTTCTTCATCTTATGATACTAATATCTTCTGATACCATAAAAATCTGAAGGCTCCTAGAAAGAAATGCTGATAAAAAAGTGTTAGTTGAATCATAATTTTTCAAATAATTCAAAAAGTAGTGAAGTAATTGGTTTTCTATAACCTTTTTTACAAAGCTGACATTTTTAACATTGTAATGTTGGAATCTTATAAACAGTTGTAACTGAATCTTGCACCTTCCAAAATGGTTGAATCCAAAAAAAACATATTTGACATTGAATGACATGTTGAAGTACAGTCTCTGAAATATCTTCTGTTCTGATGGATGGAGAGACGTGGCTGAGTGGGATTGGGAGAGAGGCTAAAGCATGTGCTGCAGACATGGTTAAATGCATGTTGCAGATGAGGGGAGTTTCTTGGTGTGCAAGGACATCTTCATCTTACTGCCATTATTAGTGTTTTGTCAGCTTCATGCTACTTGTGCAGGGATAGGTGAGAGGTGAGGAAAGCCCCACGAGAGAGCCTGGAGGTGTAGGTGGGGTGCTAGAAGTAGTAAGAGGAGGGGATTCCACTCTGAGAGTCCTGTGCTGAATCTATGTGAAACATAGAACTGTTTCTCTAAACAATAAATAAAAAACCATGACAGCAAATGGTAAGTTAGTTGTACGTCTCAGAGCCGTGTGCAGGGTTTGCTCGGGATTGTCTTAAGCCTCGAGATACTCTTCTACTGTGCTCAGTGCACAGCAAAATGGGGCCTTCATTTGGGGTGACTCCTAGGCCAGCTAGAGATCAAGCCATGCAAATAGATTGCTGCAAAGCAGCTATTCAGTCGGTTCATCCTTTTTAACTCAGGGCTGCAGCGTTGTATCTTCCTTGCCAATGACAAATGTAGGTGGGGGAGCAGTAGATATCACAAATAGATTTTAAAATGGGTGTTATCAAAATGCTGTGAATACTGGATCATCCATTCAGTACAGGCAAAGGAATACAGATCAGAATTCTTAGATAACAAAAAGGAATAAACTGAATATAGTAATGGCAAGGTATTCACTTCTCAATATTCATTGGTGCCATATCAAGCTAAAAGACTTATTTATATTTATAGATGGAAGCATAGTTCAGATGATATAGTAATCTTCTAAATGTAGATTTTAGTACTGTGAGAAGTCTATATTCACAGCACTGGAAGGAATGTTTTATTGAAGAGCAGACATAGCATTGGAGTTTTCTCAAAGCTGCCATGACCTTCAAACGACATTGTTTAAAAAAACAGGATAAAGTTTCACACTGTCCCCTTCTATATCCTTGCCTCTTTCTCCAAGCTGCTACTGAAGCCTTCATTTCATAGTAGTTACTATGCTGTTAATGATGTGGATATCTATGTCACCCAGCATTGCCATGGTAAAATTGGCTGTGGTCAGCTAGGGTAGTTGCAGTCACAATTGTGGTTTTTGCCTATTGCTAAAGATTGTTGACAGGAATTCCTGATTTGCACAAGACAATATAAACAGTTCATCGCTCAGTTATTCTTCTTCCACACAGTAAAAAAGGAATATAAATACAGTGCATTTCAGCCCTCTGAGCTGGTGGCAAGCCACGGCTAGAGGTAGTAGGAAGGCACATTGTTTATGCCAGCTGCATGGCTTCAGTCGCACTTATGTCTGATGTCAGCATGGTGCTGCTCCTCTGTATTTGAAATGTCCTCTGGATAAAAATTTCCATCACAGCTGCCTTAACCAATTGACAGAATGTTCTGTCTGAGGGTGCAGATGTGCGGCTCCCCGAGCAGAGATGGATAGCTTCTATCAGTACTGGAAGAAAATGAGCCCGTCTCCCAACCATAAACTGAAAGATGTTCTCATGATCGGAGATGAGAATCAATGCCCACCACTTCTTAGGAAGAAGGAGGTTCCTTTTGTTTTTAATACTGATTACCTATTCGGATGTGGTCTAAATACCTGAAGCCACGGTATCGAGAGTATCGTTCTACATGGCAGTGAATTATAATAGCTTGTAGATATCTCCTTTAGACAGCTCTCAGAAAATGATAGTAGGAAATCTTCTAATAAGCAGATCAACTTCTGTAGAAAGTTCAAGACTAGAACAACGTATCTTTCCAGGTGGATAGCTGCTAGTATAAACCTTTCCTTGTCTGCAAGCTTTTCCTTTTGTATGTCATATCAGATAAGAGAAACCCTTTGAAAAATATGGAGTAAATACTACTCAGACTAACAGAGAACTTGACAGAGCTATTGTAGATCTTTGGTGGCGGTAGAATTGCAAACAGCATGAACAATACATAGGTTAAATGTAGCAGTTCTGGAGATATTTCAAATCAGCGTTATTTTCCAAGAGGAATACAAACTTTAGGACAAACCTTTGTTCAAAAGCTAAAGGGAAACTGTGATACGTGCAAGAATATCACTTAAAAAGTAACCATTGTTTTGATGAGCTGTACAGTTTATTATGCACCGTTTCTCAATCTGGGAGCGTATCCAGGTCATTACAAATGACGTTCGCTTAGTTAGCGATACTGCTTTCTGTGCATGTTTCAGTGACAAAAATAATTTTCCTGCTGTTTCTCCCAGTTAGCCCAGCAAAAACCAAAAAGATTGAACTGAATTTTATTCTGAATATGGAATCAGAAATGTAATTGCTGATTCTTGATAAATTCTTTCCCATTACAGTTAATTAATAGGTGACTAGTTATACACAGGCCAGAATTCCAAGCAAAATACAGAAACTCAGAAGAAGGAAATCCAAGATATAAAGATGTTTCTGCAATCTCTTCTCAATTTAGGCCTTATTTGCAGTTCTGCAGTCTCCCAAAGTAAAAGCCTTAGTACCTCTCACATTAGTAACAGAGAAATCCAAACTCTATCTTAAACTTTTTCATTATAAAATATTTCCTTGTTAATAGTGTTCCTTAAGGGTAGATTAAATTGGTGATATAATTTTAAGAGTGGGATTGTAAAAGAATAAATGATGTAATTTTCTTACCATCTTCGACTAGATAGTGTTGTTTTGAGAATTTGATCATCAGACCTCAAATTTCATTTTGGCCCTGATAAACAGGCTTTTTTATTTTTTTCATTTTACAGTAAAGGAGTGTAATCTGGAATCATTGTGGCAAGATAAAAAATACCACAGTGTTTTTTGAAGAAACATTTTTCAGAGTGGCTTTATCACCTACACAAATTAAAGCAACTTCACAAACCATAATACTACCAAAGAATTCCTACTACTCCCTTATACGAGGGTTTGGAATTTGGTGAAATTTAAAGGTCAGTATTCTAAAGAATGAAATGGCTGATACTTTGGGACAGAATGATACTATATAAGAAATAAAATTCTTATTTAGGGTCCCTATTGTTCATATTAACACCCTTTTAACTTGACAACCCTATTTGACCAACAATGTAAAAGGAAAAAATTGCCTCAAGTTTTCCTTTTAATTTTCTGTTCTTAATGTGATATAAAATGTAGCAGTTGTAGCATTTGTAAGGTTCCTGTCTTACAAGGCTGGTGAAAGACGGATGCTTGTTGAAAAGTGTATCTGTAACTACTTTTCCAACAGAAACCTTTACGACAGACAGCTATTCTTACATGAAAATAGTGATCTTGCTATCTTTTTTACGGATCCTATTTTAAAACCACTTATTAAAACTGTGTTTTCTGTTAGCTGTATTTTATTCTTTGTGTGTTCCAGTATTCACTGTGAATGGCCTATTTCCTGTTACCTTTTTACAGTATCTTCATTTTATAAGATGTGGTCCTCCCATTTTTATTTTCAAGTTCTTGGAATTTTCATCTCTCCGTTCATGTGAGTGTGGTAGTATACAGGTAAAAGGGGCCAAAGAAAATTTTGCTTGAACTTGATCTTTTGTGTTATTCTGCTCATTAACCTTTTCTGCGTCTTCTCGTAAGATTCATTCATTAAAAATACATACATATCATCAGCTGATTTTAAAGCTGTGTCTGATATGTTACTGATCAGAAATGCAAATCAAGGTTTTATGTTTGCTTTTTTAAATCTTACAGTATAGTTATCATATCATTAATCCTTTATTTAATCACGGAGTTTTTCACCTTTTCCTAACTTTATCAATTAGGGTTTTTTCTGTATAAAGCAGTTATGAATGACTCCCTAAAGCTCACCAGTGCAGCTTAGGAAAAGAACATACCTTTTTCCTGGGAATGGAGAAAGATAACTCTAATCTTTTACCTCAAAATTTAGTGTGCTGTGTAGAACTGGTCTATTTTCCAATGTAAATTGGGAGTTTTATCATATCTGTGGAACATTTCCTCCTTTGTTACCCTTTCAGTGTGGAAAATAATTATAGATGAAGCATATGTGCATATTTCATATCAGAAATGACAGAAGATAAAATAATGGTTTGAGATGTTGGTGATAAAGCAATACCACCTCAGAAGAAAAACAGTACCAATACCACCTCAGAAGAATAACAGTTTTGAGTCTTCTACTGTGTCCTAAAATATATTTTGATCTTATACTTGAAATGCCAGACTTTGAAGGTGAGCAAAGCGATGACTGATTTCTGTTAAGTATCTGGAAATGGTAATGCAAAAAAATCGTAAGAGCAGCAGAGAGATGGTTTGATAAAACTAGTGTTACTGTAATCTATGGAACATCTGGTTCCAAATATTGTCTAGCATAAGTAACCCTGGCAAACAATTCAAAATGAGGTTTTCAGAGATTTAGCTACTCTCTATTGGCCCTTAATTATTCACCTGCAAACTAGGCTTGTCAGTGCTTACTGATGTGTTGCCATCTAATTTGTATGATCTAGACTGGTGAAATGAGAGGATATTGTTTTCCTTCATTCTATCAAGTTATTCCATTAACTTTACAGAATTCATATGATTACAGTTCTTCTGGTGTTTCATGAAAGAGGAATAATTTAC
This sequence comes from Baryphthengus martii, assembly GCA_013396935.1. Classification (NCBI taxonomy): domain Eukaryota; kingdom Metazoa; phylum Chordata; class Aves; order Coraciiformes; family Momotidae; genus Baryphthengus; species Baryphthengus martii. Next base: position 489,793 of record VWZK01003937.1, on the reverse strand, counting down.
ACTGTAGTAATACATGCAGAGTTGCTTCCTTTAAATGAATTATCAAAAAGAACCAAAAAGAAAGGGCAAAAGAAAAGGGGGAAAGTAAATAAAATTGTACTTTATGGAAAGCGAAAGCTCTTGATGAAAAGAAAATAAATTTCTGATTCATGGCAACTAGAATAAGATGAATCAGAATACCCTAGGCAAAACAGCAAAACGACCATCTGAAAGCATGTACTCCTTGAAGAAAACTCTATTGAATCAAGAAGCAAGATGAAGGGCTGTAGGAATCAAAGCACATATTAAGTGTCTTAAAATAAACTTAGGGAACAGAGATCCTAATTCACAAACAAGTGCATTTATCATTTATCAAAGTGCTCAACAAATATGGCTTTTTTTTTTTTTTTTTTTTGTGGAAACATTAATGCTCCAAGATGATACCTACACGGCAGAAGGATAAATATGTACCCATTCTTTATCAGAATTTCACTTGACTTCGTGAGGAAAACTTGGCTGCAAAACCGACTGGATGCAGAACGAAACTTTTTTTTTTTTTAGTAAAATGCTGACATACCGCAGGCACCTAGGGTTGTAATCATATATCTAATTACAGTTGTCTTCCACTTCCACTGCAGTCATATAAAAATATGAAGTTAAGCTCTCCAGGACCTTAAATATATACATTAAGTTATTATTAAAGTCCAGAAAAAATCTGGAGTCTCACTGCCATGTCCTTTTGAATATAATTACTTTCTATATTACCCTCTGTTGCTAATTCTAAATGAATGTTATCAAATTACAAAGCGCTTGTTGTTGTCAGTATAACCTGTTGTTATTATATGCTAATATTGTGTGTTAATGAAGTGTTAAATACCCAAAGCTGCCAGCTCCTTAATCCAAGAGAATATGAGCACTATGAAATAGATGTGATACGTGACTAAACTGAAAGAAAGTCTATTGATTTGTTCTTGAATGCATTTTTAATATAAATTAAATATCTTTCTCAATTAAGATATCTAAATAATCTAAAAGGCCAGAGATTTGTCTTATGTAATATCTTGTCTTCTGCCTCGACATTATTTCCTAAAAACTGTTAACCCTCTGTCTTTAGGGTCCAATCCACCAAAGTGCAGCATGCTGCATAGAAAAGACTGTACACTCTTGCTTTGTACCTTGATAATAACAGTATTCAGCACTTTGTAAGCTCACGTCTTGAACAATCAAACTTACTGGTATCAGTAGCCTTATTCAATATTTAAAATTGCAGTTTAGAAATGTACTCATTTTTCATGTGAAGAAAGGAATGTGATGAAAGTCTACAGGGCAGTGATGTGCCTCAGAAATCGTTCTACTGAAATGAATTACTTTTTTGACTGAGTAACTTCAGATGGCATTCCCATCAATATGGTTTATAACACGTGGAAAGGAAAATTGACAGGAATTCTTTGGCAAGTAGAGAGAGTTACTTCCTCACTACTTCATAAACACCAAAATACACATTCTTTTATTTAAAGAAGAGTGAAGGGGTTGATAAGTTCCTTGCCATCCAGCCTTTTTCAAGGAATCAGTCTTACTGAAAACCACAGAGGTGCAAAGGTATTAAAAGGAAAGGACATTGTAGAGTTCAGACTCTACTGTCGCAGAGATGGAGGAGCACATTAGGACAAGCTCTTCTGCATACTACTTTTAGTAGGTGTCCTTTCTAGGAGATTGCTTAACTCAGCCCGTTTCACAACCTGTTCCTTGCCTTTGCTTTTGAAAATGCATTGACATTTGCCCTTCTTATTTCTGGAAGCAGCCACACAAATCCAATAGACTGGGTCCAAGTATGGAAAACAGCAGTGTCATAAAGCTTAATTTCAATAACAAGCTTCAGCAGCTCAGAAAATGCATACTCTTCATTCCTCTTACAATGGGAAGAAGTATCATTTAGCCTCTAACAAGCAAAGAGGTAATGAGTTCAAGATTTAGTGCTTGTGTTTATAGGAGGTGTGTGTGAGATTAACTGGGACAGAGCTTGCTTTTGTTCGGGTTTTTTTGAAGTTCGTTCCAGTCGCATTTGAAAGTAAAGATTTAAATTTATTGAAAATAGATTTCTGTCAATTGCTTTAAAAAAGAATAGTATAATGATTCAAAAGAATCTGCCCAGTAAACATTATATACATATCTTCATACAGCTAAATATAAAAAAGTTAATTTCTAAAATTGTACAATTATTAATAATTATTAATTATTAATAATTACCATTTTCTCTCCTATTCTTCCACACAATAACAACAGAGCCTTTTCTCACTCTCATGACATATAGAAACTAATGTTCTTTGACCTTTGCAGCTTGCATCCCAAACAGTTCTGTGCCTTTTACCTCCAGCAAGGACTGAGGGAATATCATTCAGGAAGAATGTCAGCAGTGAATCTTGCTCCCAAAAGGCTGAAAGCCATTGCTTTTAGTTGCAGTGACTGAGAGGCTTGACTAGTTGTCACTGTTACTCGTTTTGAGAATAAATAAATGCCCGTAATTCTTTGTTCACCATGACCACTGAGAGTTTTGTAGAACAGAAGCTCTGTGAGCATTTGATAGCTTATCTAGCAAAAGGATAATTATCTCTGATCAGGTGTTAAAAAAAAAATCTATTATTTTCTGTGACAATGTATGTAAAATTATCAAGTAATGGAGAATTGGGGCAATTATAGTAATACAAGATCTGTGAAAGAGGGGGGAAAAATAATGTATTTAAACTCTAGAAATATAATCTTCAGCTGTAAAAAAATATGGTCAGATAGTTACTGTTTAGCTATGTTGTATTGCAAAGCACAGTTTCAAGGAGTGTTACTGTGCTTTTCCATTATCTTTCAACTGGGCCTATTATTTCTACTCATGACTCATATTATTTCTATATTTTTCTACTTGGATTGACATATCTGATATATTCTCTCACCAGAAGCCTTTCCTATGCATTTTCACAGGCATATATTAATCTCTTTTAAATAGTATGTAGGCTTAAGGTTCCAGCATCCCAAATTCTACAACTCAAAGCTCTTGGAGCTGCTTTACTGTATGTACAATATACTTGTAGACCAAAAGATGTGTAGTAATAATTCTACGCTACATTACAGCTTCCTCTTTTATATATATATATACACACATACAGGTGTGCTTACCAGTTTGTGAACCTACTTCACTCATTTGTAAACAGACCTTTCAGCCAGTTTTTAGGTTTTATAACAAATACTATACTGGATTATTTCAAACAGATTCTCCTCTTCCCATCCAACATAAAAACAACATAAAAAAGCCTTAGATTAAAGGAGTGTGAGGGAGTCTGTGGTGTTTTAGTTCTGATTCACATGAGGATGATTGTGTTTCTTATCCATTGTTGTATAGAGAAAATTAAAATTAAAGATTTTTCAGTTAGGATGAGTAACATAAACATTAAAATTTACCTCGGCCATAGCAAAATTGTAAGTTTAACATACTGTCCCTTATCTCCACCCGTTACTTAGTCAAATTTACATACTTAGTACATTTTCCCCAAAGGCTATTGCAGCTTTGCATTGTATTCTGCTTTCCTGAAGTACTTGCTTGTCTACGAAGTACTACTGATAAAAATTATATATCACACAAATGAGATGCATGTCAGAAACCTATAAATAATGAATTAAATGCTAGTATACTCATAAATATTACAGGAAAGACCAATAGGTTCCAAAAGAATATTTCCCTTAACTTCTTCCTTGAACCGCAAGGGCACGATGCTGTTTAGGAGGCTAAATTATATATATCTGGATTTATAATTAGTCCAGCTATTAACCTTTTCTCCAGTTTCTCTCTTTGGTGATATATTGTACTATAAATTCCATAAGACATTACCTTGCAGAAAATATGGTTTTGCATAAATGCCCCATGCATATTTTATAATGACTTTTAATTTATTTATTCTGGGTCTGATTCTCTACAGTCTTGTACTGGTGCAGTCTTACCTGTGCAAGATGGATACAAACTAGATGAAAGCAGAACTTTCTGATCACTTAAAGGAAGCATGCTTTATTTATTTAAGAATGGGTATCATAGGTTCCATAGGGTTGAGGCCGATCAGAATTTAAGCTTTGGAGTGCCGGGCCTGGCAGGAATTGCAGGCGGACCTAAGACACTAAATCCCTGTATCTGAAAATTAGCAATTCTTAGGCATCCTGAGTCAAGTATTGGCCAATCAGATATGTATATGTGGTATATTCTTACTCTGGTTTTGATTCCTCATTTTCATTGGTATAAAAACAGGTGGTGGTCAGCTTTGCGGGGTAAAAAAGTTACATAGCTCGTTCAGACAAACTTCATGCCCTGAAAGGCATTTTTAATACGTTTTATGTATTTCTATATATATATTTCAATATATATCTACACATATATACGTGTGAAGGATTTCTGCAAGTGACCAAGATTTCTGCATCCAGAGCTCTAAATGCATTATTTTTGAAGAAGCAATTGCACCAGAACCTTCTGCAAAGAGCTGATGACAGCCAGTAAATGGGTGCACATTAATGCTGCATTAGCATTGTAAAACTGCAGCACTCCACAAAAGCCTGCCAGAACACCACCCAATCTGGACTGGTAAAATGGCCGCACAGCTATTTCTAATTTGCCGTCTATTCAAAAGCCAAAAAAAAAGGAGAGATTAAATGATCTAACTCTTCACAGGAACTTCTCCTGAAAAATCCAAACACAATGTGCTTATGCTGTAACAGTTTATAACATAGCTGTAAACAAGAGTTTAAACTCAAAACACTTGTTTTAAAGACATTTTTATCCATTATTCTGTTACTTCATATTTTTAACTTTTAAAACAGTAGGTTTATGTCTATAGGGGTTTCAAAAGTCAAAACTGACAGTACGTATTTAACTATCATAACCACCCAGCAATTATGTTTAGCTTCTGCACTCTCATCTAACTAGCCTTGCAATCTAGGAACTTCTGTGCATATTGGGATTTCTGTGGAAGTTAGCATTAATGAAATAGAGTTCTAAATTTCCCTAGGCTCAATCTAGACATTAAGAATATAAATGTAAATTAGCAGAGAAGCACTAGCAGCCTTGAATACTAACACTTTCATCACATTACTTTGAGTTAAAAATGCACTAAGGAATGGGGGAGCCAGTTTTCTGCACCTGGCACCCTCAAACTGCATTAGTAATTATCAGAATATTTCTGTAATTGTCTATATGCTATAACACTGTAAAGACTCAGACGCCTTCCAATTACAGGTTAATATGCTCTGTCTGATAAATAATTGCTGTCAATTCCATTCTGTCTCAAAGACTTCCTCTAAAAAGATTCTTTTTTGCTTAAAAAAAAAAAAGTTACAGAACAAATGTGGCACGATATTTTTCTTACTTCGCTTTTTACTGGCATGACGAATCTTGCGAATTCCTTGCTTTTTCCTGACGTTCCTGTAGCTCCCTGCAGTATTTATTTCTGTTGTTTTCTGTAATTGCAGGTGTTCACACTCTTGGCTTTAGCTGACTCTCTATCCCCATCATCACTGCCAGTGTGTTCTGATGGTAAGCAAGTGAAAATGAAATAGGGAGAATATTAACCTTGTGTGTGTGGTGTTGTTAGCTCCAGACTATTGGCATGACTAGTACCAAAGTACTAATTCCAGTTATAAAAACTGAGATTTGCATACTTAAGGAACTGCTCCTTTTAAAATTAAAACTTTTCACAGTGATTAAACATTCATTATTGTTATGACCAATTACATATTTTAATTCTTTACCTACTCAGAATGGCTTGATCTCTTTCAGGATATGCTGATAGCAGTGACCCTAACTAGAAGAGAGTAATTCACTGGAAGAGTAACAATGATATAAACTCCACTTCTTGAAGTGCTGAAAAAATGTTTCTCTTTTCTGTGGTTAGTCAGGACAATTATCTCATTGGAAGAATGAGTTGAATCAATGGAAAGGTTTGGGTTATTTTTTAAAGTTGCCCAGAATAGTTTGTTATAAATATAGTGGCTGTGAAGGTTTTATATTCCAGTGTTTTTACCTTGTTTTTTTTGGTGTAGTGGAAAAAAGTGATCGATCATAGAATCATAAAATAGCTTGAGTTGAAGGGATCTCAAGAAATTTTTGATCTAACCTGCACTTAAGAGTCTGGTCCTTTCAGGCAACGTCTTCCAGTATTTGATGACCTCACGGTGAAAACATTTCTCCTAATATCTAGTTGGAATTTCTTATATCCCAACATGTCTCTGTTGCCTCTGTCCTCTCCCATCTTGCTGAGCTTACTCCAGGAAGTCGATGTCTGTCTTGTACTTGGGATCTCAAAACCATAAAATCCTTTTGGTTGGAAGAGATCTTTAGGATTATCAGGTCCAACTGTTAACCCAGCACTGTCAAGTCCGCCACTAAACCGCGTCCCTCAGCACCACATCCACATGACTTTTGAACACCTCCAGGGATGGGGATTCCACCACTTCCCTAGGCAGCCTGTTCCAATGCTTGACAACCTTTTTGGTGAAGAAATTTTTCCTAATATCCAACCTAAACCTCATCTGGCTCAACTTGAGGCCATTTCATCTTGTCCTGTCGCTTGCTACTTGAGAGAAGAGACCGACCCCACCTCACTACACCCTCCTTTCAGGAAGTTGTTGAGAGCAGTAAGGTCTCCCCTAAGACTTCCTTTCTCCAGGCTAAACTATTCATATGTCAGATACAGTCTCAGAAGTACTGCCGAGAGGCACAGTATGACTTTCCTCTACCTGCTGGGTACAGCTTGGCCTGCTGTTGTCCTTTCCTGCAGGGACTCTTTGCTAACTCTCGTTCAGTTTGTTCATCAGGATCTCCAGGTGCTGGCAGCTTTCTCTGCCTTGGCCCTGAGCCGTACAGGTGCGTGACGCTTGCATTCACATACAGGACTTTGTGTCATCCTTTATCAAACTTCCGGAGGTTCCTGTGAGTCCTGGTCTGTGCATGAACCACTCCCTGCAACTTGGTATCATCCACAAACCTGCAGAGTGTGCAGGTTCACTCCCATCATTAATAAAGACTTTAACCATTCTTCTCACATGAACGTGCAGTAATAAGATAAGGGATCTGAGATGGGTAAATGGATGAATCCTGTGGTGTTCCTGTTTTTCCAAAATGAACTGTATGAATTGACAATATTTTAAAAGATGAAAAACTGGCACTTTGCAATGAATCTTGAGTGAATAAGGATGTACAGATTTTCCTGAACACCTGTGTGATAACTATGTAAACCATCAAAAACTTCTGTAGTGTCTTAAGTTGATGTCTCAAAAAAGTACATTAACTGGTTTCACAGTAAATTATTCACCTCAAAATTTTGTGGGAATTATACAATAGATTTTGATAACCAATATAAAACAAAGAAAAATTGAGTTCCATTGTAAAAATTCAAAATTCTCCATTTGTTCTGGTGTAATTAGTACTAAGGGATGAAGATACCTAAGACAATTTTCTACACTGACTTTCAGAATTTTCCATAAATACTCCAGAAATTTGCTTATAGATTGTGTCCTAAATTTGAGGTTGTTTTTTTAAATCTCATAAATGATAAATCTTTAGACAGAATCATTTTTTTGTGTCCTTTATCAATGTGCTGACAGTTTTGACCTTGGTTGTAAAGTCAGTTTGGTGCCTTCCTACCAAGTGAATTTGGGGTACAGGTTTTGAAGTTGCTGGCAAATTGGTACTGTGTGACCCTTGACTACCATTGGTAGAGGGAAATCAGGGTAATAACTTAGGCCACAAATTTTATTGCAGTTTCCTACTAAACTGAAGGTGAACAAGAAAATTCAGCGCATCTCAATTTTCAGTGAGATGCCTCTTAAAAATCATTTGGTTTAAAAGTGTTGACATCATTTAAAAGACCTTTTTTTGCAAGCTTGCCTTCTAGGAAGCACTTGGGAGCCTAAGTAAAATTTGAATGTTTATGTTTTAAAGCACTTTTAATGCAAGAAGTCTGTGTATAATTATATCTAATTAGTCATCTCTTCCACTGAGATTTATACTAAGCATTTAGTTTTTCTCTTTTCTACAGTAGCTACATCCCAGGCTTCTTCAATAGCCAGGACTGTCTGACAAGCTGCTCTCTGGATGAGATTTCAAACTCATCTGACTCCATTTTACCTGTTGCTTTAGGACATTTCTTAATGAGGCTAGAGTTGCTTTCATGTCTAATTAAGCTGAAGAGATTAAGATATTTAGGTCTTGTTTTTGTATATTTTCCTAAGGGAAAAGTAAATACATGAGCAATGGAGATCAGCAAAACACAGGGAAAAATAAAAGCAACGGGAACATAGGGGAGTATTACCTAATAAAAGGGAACAGAAAAAGGGAGAAGCAGGTTGAGTACATGATCCTGCATAAAGTATGTTCGCTTTCAAATGTCTCAAAAAATACTGTGCTGCACTGTGAGCCAGAATTGCTCTCTAACACAGTAATTATGTAATTACCAGATGAACCTGAAGAGAAATATGGAAGAAGGGACTTTATGTCTTTATACATTATATATGAAAAAAAGAACCTTATTATGATTTCCTTCCTATGCAATAAATGATACTGTAGGCTGATCGTGAGGTGGATGAAGCAATGGATCCAAAATATTCTCTGAACCGTGCCTTTGTTTTTTATGTTCCTTGTCTTCTTCAGTGTCAGCTTTCAATGCAATTTTTACTATTTTGTTTAGGAAAGAGACGATCCCTGCTATTTGGAATTTTAATCTCTTCAAAAGTGCTTTGCCATAGTTCCTTAGTTTAATGGGCGAGCCGATAGACTCAAACCTCTTTTAACATGTATTCATATTGAGGAATAAATGTTTTCATAGAATATTTTTCAACAATGATTTTTAATAGTCATCTTCCTTAGTAAAAGGTTTTTAAATCTTCTAGTTTAGATGCGCCTTTCTGCAGTACCAAAGGGCTTCCCTCTAAGAGCAGGAAAGCATTTAAACTGATCTTTTCACGTCTCCATCTCTTTTCAATTATCTGGGAGTATACTTAGTTATATATTATACACATTCATTTAATGTGTTGGGTGCTATTTTTTTAATTCTTACTGAAGAACTGAAAAAATATGAATGCTCTTAAGGCTTTTTTCCTTTTCTTTCCTGGCTTTGAATTAATTTCTATTCGGGTCTTGAAGTGAAGGTAGGAATACAGCTAGTCTGTTTGGAGGGTTCTGGGGTTCCTCAAACAACGAAGAAAATATTTTTCTATGCTAATTAGAAAATGACTTTTTTTTCAGTTTATCAAAACAAAAGTGAGTTAAAGTTTAAATGAAATGCTTTATTTTAATAGATATTATTTCTTATAATTAATTTGAGGGAGATGAAATACCTGGGATATCAGCTACACCTCCGGTACCATCACCCAAGTAGGGCTAAGTGGGGAAGTAGAGAATCGGTACCTGGTGACAGGAGCATTAGCACCACCGTGTGTTCATGTGGTAGGAAAATAAGTAACACCCCTCTGCAGCCATTAAAATTGCTACACTTTTCTGTTCTCTCTACTGTATATTAACGAGGGAACCATATCTGTGGAAAAGGGGCATATTTTTTTGGTGCTGTAAGTTTAGAATAATTGATTCATCCAAACAGATGGGAAATTATCAGGTATCCAGTCTGCAGTTTTGGCCACCCAAACAACTGATCTATTGTCAGGTTTTTGGTAGGCATCTTGGAATAAGATAGTTTAGAGGTAAATTTTGAAAGACAATATACAGCTATTTACAAAGTCCTTTCTGAATGTGAGAGATAACGCTGTGTAAATACTATGAAAGTCTTTTTGTTGCAAATTTAAAAAGTGAGCAAAGGAGACGGGCATCATGCGACGATGGAAAGCCTTGGAGAGAGACGCAATGTCATATGTTTATACAAGGCAGTGTTGTTTTCTTCAGTCTTTTGAACAACAAGTTCACTACCAAAATACATTTGGTTTCATTTAGTTTTAAAAAATACCAACTTCTTATTAGTCATTTTCTTCATTCTGGGGGTACAGTTTCTGAAAAGTGATGTCCTATCAGAAACTGCAGTTACTTCTCTCTTAGCTCTACTACGTGACGTACAGTTTCTGGTAGAAAATCTGGGACAAAACCTGTTCTTGCTGGGAGCTGCTGCTAATACAGGAGAGCAATTTCAAAGAGGGTTTTCTATCTCTATGTCTATTTAGCGTAGCTTTACCAAATTCAGCTCTTCTCAGTAAGAGCGAAATAGAAGAGCAGCTTTCCCTACTTGCTGGACCCTTCCCTTGGTCCAGAAGCTAAAAATTTCTGGCTGGTATTTCATATCTGTGCTTGAGTCACTTTAGTTGAATGCAGCAGTTTTATGTTCAGCAGGAACATAACTTGAAAAATATACAATGTTATAATATACTAATAACTATAGAAAAATGGTCCTGATTCTCCTTTACGTTTCAATTTGTCATGATCTCTGCTTTATCCAAGTGAATGTGCATCGGGTACAGCCAGACTTTTGTTGTTATATTGCGGTTGTGTTTTACATCCACACCTCATAAGCACCTACTGATGTAAGGGATCATTTTTAAAAATGGCAACATTCCAAACCCACTGTGCATAGCTCTGAATGATGGATCGGTCTCATTAATTTTATCAAGTATAAATAACTGGATTTTAAAAATAATTTAACCTTTTGGAGTATGGTTGGGATCCCATGTTGATGTACACAAGAACTTCCTCGACCGTGTCCTTTTGAAGTCTGACAGTGTCTGGAATGTCCTTATAATTTTTTTGCCTGTTACGTAAGGGGCAGGGCGATGTTATTAGTGCTACTCAGTCCCTTCTGTCACTTCCTGGCAGACAGCTGGGCTCCCAATGCCCTTCAGATTTGAGTAGTTTCCTATTAGTATTAAGGGACTTACTGTAAAAAATTCATCTCTTTTTTGAAATAGTTTTCTTTTAGTCAGTTGAAAAGACTATAACAAACAAGTAAACCCTTATGTTTCAAACAAACTGTTAGAAAGCATAGTCAGCACTGGGATCTGGCCGATTCCCTGCTTCTGTGCTTTGAAGCCTGTTATCTGTATGAAGGAGTAATTTCCATAAATGACTCACCAACCAACCACTGTGATATTTAGGGAAGTATCTTTTCCTATCTTGCAGTTGTCCGGGAAGCAGTCTTGTAAACTAGGAAAAATCTCCAAAATTTCAGAGAAGCTTTTGAAGATTTCACCTGGTTCCAAGAATAAGAGGCCAAGGAAAGAGAAGGCTTCAGCATTGTTCTCAGGAGCACAGGCTGACAGAACTCTGGTAAGTGTGGCAATCTCCTACCCCAGGTGGGTTGAAAAGATCCTACTCAGCAGTGAGACCAGCAGCTGTGCCTCAGGTCTCGGCAGAGTTTGTTGCAATGCAGGCAGCGATCCCTATTCCCACAGGAGACACGAGAATAATTTAAAACCAGTGCTTCAGCATAACTCAGTTACCGGTTACAGAAAAGACAATGAATCACTCAGGAGGCTCTTCTGAACTTGAGCTAGCCAGAAGGTGTCAAGCAAGTCTTTAGCATCAGTACTGCAGGGACGAGTACTGCAGCTGTGGGCTGGAGATGATACCCTCTGCTGCTTACCGAGAAAATCTTTAGTGCAGGGACCTGCAATACTATATAAACCTACATGTGTTTTCACTCAAGGAAATTTCATTTGGCACCAGGGCACCTGGCACTATTTTACCTACCACTTTCTTTTTATAAAAAAGTCATTGAGGTGCTGGAGCGGGTTCAGAGAAGGGCAATGAAACCGGTGAATGGTCTGGAGAAAATGTCTTATGAGGAGCACCTGAGGGAGCTGATTGTTTAGTCAAGAGAAGAAGAGGCTGAGAGGAGACCTTATTGCTCTCTACAACTACCTGAAAGGAGATTGTCGTGAGGTGGGGATTGGTCTCTTCTCTCAGGTAACTAGTGATAGGATGAGAGGAAATGGGCTTAAGTTGTGCCAGGGCAGGTTTAGTTTGGACATTAGGAAAAATTTTTTTACTGAGAGAGAGGTGAGGCATTGGAACAGGCTGTCCAGAGAGGTGGTGGAATCACCATCCCTGGAGGCGTTCAAAAAACATGTGGATATGGCACTTGGTTTAGGGTTCATGATAATGTTTAGTAGACGGTTGGACTTGATGATCTTGAAGGTCGTTTCCAACCTAAATGATTCTACGATGAGCCAGTTGACCATACTTGCTTGAGAAAGCTAAGCTTCAGAATTTTTATTCCTCAATGCACTTTTACTATTTGCTGCATTTGGGTTTGATGTGCTTAAAGGCTTTTGTTGCCAGTTATAAATATCTTTGTTCTGATTCTGGGAAAAATCTGTATCTGTAGCTGTTCCTTCTCCAGGAGTAGCTCCTCTCAGAGATGCTCTCATTACAGAGCGGGTCTCATCTCACATTGGGATCTGCTCCTTGTTCTGTTGGAGCATTCATGTAATAGACCTGAAGTTCCATGCCTTTCTATGCACCTTTCTCATGGATTAGTATGTACTAGCTGCACGGTACGCTGAGCAGACCTTTTTGGCTTCCCTAACTCCCAACTCACCTGGGAGCATCCCATGGGTATCTGAGATTTCCATATATACCAGATACTCCACTTGGTATCTGGCAACGGTTTTCCTCTATTGAGTTTATCAGCTTTGGCTTATTTATCTCAGCAGTGGCTGAAGAGACGAAGGTAGGATTGAATGTCCACCTCCACTGGTTATCTTTTTATGGCTTCCTTTGATAAGGCTACCATCCGTAAATGACTACAATAGGCAATTCCATAGCATTCCGAGCAGAAGTGTTAATAATAATCTGTGATCTTTGCTAACAGCAGGGCAATAGTTACTTGATCCTGGTTGTGTCTTAAAACCTGGAATCTAGACTGGTTGGCTATCTTGGTTTATGCTTCTGTGACATACCAACTTCATTCTAGAACTTTGCCTTTTTTTTTGTTTTCAGCTATTTCCGTGCTCGACCTGTGGTATCTAATTTTTGTGTTAATGAAAAACAAATGTTAAAGTCTATCCAGAGAGAAAAGAAACCAAAACAACCATGTCTCCCGGGAAGGAAAATCTCCCCTTTCCTCTAGGCTCAGAATAGTTCAAGACTGATCCACACTGCTGAAGAATTATTCCACCTACCAGAACTAAGTCACAGATATTTGAGACAAACTTTTGAGAGAGGACTGTTCTGACTTCTAATAATTTATTTTTAGATTCAGTTCATGGTGAAGTTTGTTTACTGGCGTCAAGATTCATGAGAAATGGGTTTGGTTTGTTACTTCTGGCCTTTCTAAAAAAGTAAAATACAACCAGTAGTTCCAAGACTTTTTCTACTGCACAGGATGCATTTAATTCAAGGAATATACAATGGACTTCCTAAAGGACTCTCTAGTTACCTCAGGATCTTTACAGCTGTGCTTTCTTTATGGAGAGGCAGATTTAGATTTCCAGAGTATTGCTGAAAGGAGGTTTCATGTTGAAGAACGAGACCAACTTCATCTTAAATTTGCATCTTTAGAAATCTGTAGAATGGAAGAAAATAAATATGTAAGACCTAGAGGGGAAGACAGAATGTCAGTACTCTATCATTCATGTAAGCAGCAATTTTGATGCTAGATTTGAAAATGTTACCATCTTTCTGGTTGTTCATCCCTCTTTTCATCTTTTCAAGGTCCCTTCCAACCTTAACCATTCTATGACTCTATGAATCTTCCCATCCTTTATTTTTCAAAGAGGCTGGCTTTGGAATTACTAAAACCCTACAACTTTTTTCAGAATTGGATTGCAGCCTGCATAAGCTGGGGAGACACATCTCCATCACTTCATATTTATATAGGTACTAATGTGCATTTTGGAAAAGGAGTTGTGTTTTGTGCCAGTTCCTTCATCACATTTGCAGTGCTGTGCAGTGAGGAATTCTCTTTTGTCCTTCGCTCCCTACAAACTGATCACATTGGCAGGAAATAATTTTGAGTATCAAAAGGCTGTATGTGTTTTTACCCAAAGAACCAAGACAAAATGACTCAGTAAGATTTCTCGTGGGCACCTGCATTTTATTTGTGATAGAGCAAGCTCAGGGCAGGCTTTGTCTCAAAGAGCAAATGTTAAAAATGACAGAAAAGTTATGTATTAGCAGCAGTATGTTAGAATCACAGATGGCCTTACTTTTTTTTTGTTTATGCACTGCAAGACATTATATATGCAAAAATGTAATTTCTCTCTACTTAATAGCCAGTTCTTAAGATGTTTTCTTTCCGTTCTTCAAGATGTGCTTTTACCCAAATACTTCTGTAAACAGCATAAACCATCTTAATGAAATACGTCCTGGGGTATGGTACACAGTAAAAAGAGAAACTGGACTTTACGTGGTCTGTGAAGAAACTTGCAAAGAACTAACAGGAATTGTGAGTTACACCTTTTTTTTTTCCAGAGTATTCCTGTCACTGGATGCACAGACTAATGTAAGTAACCACAGTGATTTTAAGGAGCTGACAGATCTGCATATGCAGTGTGCATGTAAACTGAAACTAGGATGGAGATAGAGTCATGAGATGGATCCAGCCTCCAAGGCACACCTTTGCCAGCTCCTTGAATTCTTCAGCACAGTGAAACCGGTACAAATAACTCCAGATGCAGATTTAGCTGTTAGAAAAACGCGGGTTGTAATCACCTTCACGCCTTTGTATGTCCTCTGGAGGATCCGCAGCGTGTAAGTAATAAAATTATAGAGCTTATCCCCAGGAGATGAAGTTCCCCTGCACCAAGACCCGGGACTGTTAATGGAGGTGTCCACAGGAGCTCCCCACGTTAACCAGCTCAGCTGGTGAAAGCAAAGCGGTTGAAGCACCATCTGTAAATCGACAGCTCTCTCCCAAGCCTTGATCTCGCTCTCAGTCTCACTTCCTCGGCAAGGTAAATTATTCCGAGGGAGGTGTTCTGCCGTATTTCCCAACGCAGTGGCCTCCAGTGGCTTTTTCTCAGCCCCCCCCCCGCGCCCGAGAAGCCGCCA
>VWZK01003937.1:452457-473915 GCA_013396935.1 Baryphthengus martii | reverse complement strand
GCCGGGCCCGAGCTCCCGTGAAGAGCCGCATCCCCGGGGCGCGCCGGGGAGAGGTGGCTCTGTCGGGGCAGCGGCACCGAGCTCTCTCGCCGCTGCTCTGTGTGTTGTGTGAGGGGGGGCTGCTTTACTCGTGACCGATTCTCAGACGCGGTCCATTAAACGTAAATTTGGTATGTTCTCTTTCTGTTGTCTCTGGGACCTGATAATCTCTAGTTTTAGGCGAGGCGGACGTCTGGCTGTTATACTGCTCTGCTGCTTTCACCTGCTTTTCCCCTGAATGCCTCCCAGCTCCAGGTTGTGACGCTTTAGGCTTGGTCGGTGGAGGCTTAGGCTGCGTCTTGATGGGACTGTGGTGCGTAGAGGGGTCCCTGTTTCTTGAGTATTCACTGCATGATCTGGCTGTGTTAAATGTCAACACGTTCGCTTAGCAGATGTGGGGTTTACATGTTATAATTCTCATATCAAAGGCGAGAACAACTTCTCTCTCCCCCCCAGCCCCCCCGGCTTAAATCTGAGCTCCCTTTTCAGACTGTGTAATAACTATCTTAGTGATAGTCTTTCATTGATTGTGTTCATCGTGTCCAAAGGTTGTAGATACCCATCTTGATTGTGCTGATGCTTTCCTGATAATTAAGGAGTCTGATACACTGTGCTGTGGAAATAAATACCAGCTGTCCGTGTGGTGGGGCAAGCATCTCAAACATCTCCTGTATGTTTTTGCGGTAACAAAGCCCCGGTGCTCCTAGTGCCAGTATTTTAGTTGTTAATTGTGAAGCCTAACGCGCAGCAGTTTGCGATCAGAAGTACAGAATTCCTGGTGTTACAGAGAACGCTTTGTGAGTCGTGAATAACAAGGTACACTGTAGGAGAGAAAGAGCTATCCATCAGAAGGTGAGACCCAGCCCAAGAGTTTTCCTTCTTTCTTGTCCATAGTTTCTTTTCAAAGCTTATTTTATGCATGACTTGTACTATGGGCTCATTCAAAATGCTTTTCCTCAGGTGAAATACAGGGTTGTTAATAAATGAATTGCTGTTTTCCCTCTAGGTAGCAGATATCGATAATATAAAATCATCTGAAGTTGTGAATGTATTTTTAATATAACTGTTATATTTGAGGGGCTTTGGCTCGTTTCAAGAACTGGAATCTTTCAATAGCTTGGGGATTTAGGAACCTTTATGGGTGTTGTCTTCTTTGTGTTATATCACAGTTTTGATTCAAGGAATGATAAGTTTTCTGACTAATACGTTCCCAGTAGGTTTTGTTCTATGAACGTCTGATCTTTAAAACAAAAATTAAAGAAAACTATGTTTCAAATACTTATGTAAAAGTCTTTTCTTTGAAAAGTGGAAAGTGCCTTCCATTTGCCAAATTATCAATGTTTAAATGACAAGTATAAATCAAAAAATAGAAAGTTCTTATTAAAAGCAACCGTTGAGAATGTGGGAATGCAAATTGCTACTCTTAACATCTCAAGTAGTCAGATGTGAAAGTAAATGAACATATTGTATTGATGGCTTACGTATAAAAAAGCATTTGAAATGTATTCAGTGTTCTATAAAGGCAGCGTCATGTGAGAAAAGATGTAGCAAAGGAAATCTCTTATTACTCACTTGATGTGGCATCGTAATTTAAAATGGTAGTTTTTAAACCTGGAGAAATGACACGGTTGGACACATGTGCCTCTAGTCATGTGTGTGCAGGTAGAGACCCGCAACTCCTTGGCTCTGCGGTGATGACTTAGGAATAGGTAATAGCGTCTTTTCATCGAGGTAGGAAATTCTGAGGATTGGCGTTGATGTTAATTGGAGCAGGCAGGACATTATTTCTGTGTGATCACGAGGTCTAAATGGTAGGAATTTAATTTTTAAATGTTCTTAATATGAAAAGTGTAAGAATAACAGTGTTGCTTAATTTATCATTATCTTAGGGCTTTGATTATGGAAAAACGTAAGAATTGGTTAGAAGTATTTTTTTGTTCCCATTTCACAGACTGGAAGGACAGCCTGCCCTTTCTTTACCTCAGTCACGGTCACTGGGAGTATCTCACAATAACTGTAGTAGGACTAGAGTTTAAAATGTTTTGGAGACCAGGTATTAAATTGGTAATGGCACTAGGTCTGAAATTCAGGAGTTTCTGACTTCTTGTTTGCTACTTGCTCATCTGAATTTGTCTGTTGCTTACGTTTCACGATTTCAGCGGTTAGTGTTCCAACACCATATGACTGTAAAAAGCATCAAGTCAAAGAGAGTTCAATTGCACTGGCTACATCTAGAACATTCTACCCAGGTGCTAATGTACAGTCAGTCCTTTGACCATATATTTAGGGCTAAATAAAATATCCAGTCGTGTTGTGTCTTAAACAGAATCTCAAAGGTCTTATAACATGTCCTGTTCTTGACTTACCCTTTACAATTTACCAAAATATGTGCATATACATTAAAAACATGAATATAAGCAGGTTTTCCTAATTGGAACCTGTCTTGCTAAAATAAGTTTTAGAAGAAAAATTTGGGAGGATATCCAAACACTGCAAAAACTGATGAAATACCCAGGCACTAATTTATACTGAGAAAACAAGTTGATTTCTTTCCTACTGTATATACTGTTTTAACAGAATATTTCTGAAAGCTGATTAAGAGATACTTAAGCTCCTCCTTGGATTTTTTCATCTTGTTTCTCTTCTACAAAATTGAACTTCAGTATATTGAGTATGTTATTGAGAATAAGTATTCCTTCTTTGTTTTCACTCTATTGCGTTGCACTGTTTTACTTGAATTTCTCCATTTAAAAGAGAAAAAAATCATACATACTTAATGTTCATCTCTGACTGAAGCTACTATGTGAGGCTGCTGCATTGTATGCTGCTTTCTAGTATAGAATTATCATTTCGGAGTTTTAGAAAACAAGTAGCGTAAGATTGGAGGGAAAAGATTGCTCCTAGTTAAATATGTTGTCTATAAGTATATTGAAATTAAAATGACTGTGTCGAGTTGGGCTTAGCATTGGCTTGTTGCTTTGGAAGCCTTCACTCAACAGTGCTTGTTTTCTGTAGCCTTAATGAGCAATTACTGCACTCTTCCAGTTCAGAGCCTCTTTTAACTAGACAGTGCTGCTTGTGCCAAATTATAGATGTATTTTCCTGGTGTGCCTGTAGGCTGTTGGGTTTTTGATGTTTTGGTTTGTTTGCCTTCCTGAATGTAGAGAGATGTTTGCTAAGGGTTATTGAGGAGTCCATTTAATTATTATGTATATTTTTTTTTTAAGGGAAGGCATTTAGTATCTTAAGTGTAAAGTTCTAGTTTTATACAGTGTGTGTGTCTTACTGTACATCTTTTTTTGTCTTTATGGGCTTCAGTCTTAACTGTCAACATTCTAACATTTCAAAAGAATTTTAAAGAAATACAAATTGTAAAGAATTCACATTTTTATTATTGAAACACTGGGGTTTAGATCTGGAAAGAGATATAAGCAAATAGTCCCTTGTGTACCTCTGTTTCAGGACCATAGGTAGATTTGGATTGCTGTTTTGAGTGACATTTTCATGCAGTTGCTCTTGCATCATTTTCTATTCTCAGAGATAATTGGTTTATGCACAGTTTTGTTCCTATGAATATTCAGACTACCACATGACGTTGGGGTTGCAGAGGAGTGTGTTTTGTAGCGATGCAACTTAAAAAAAAAAATCATCCACTAAAAGAGAGGTCTCTTGGGACTGAAGTGGTCATTAATGAAGTGCCGGCTGCAGGTTGTGCATTTAGTGTATTTGCCTCATCTACCAAAGAGTTTTCGGTTGGGTCAGCTTAACTATAGAAGCTTAGTGAGAACAGAGTAGTCGAGGGGTAGAGATGGTGTATATGGACTTGGCTTTGGGGAGCGTATCGATAACTTGACTGCTCCTTTTAAGAGCACTGCAATTAAAGAACACCATTACTTTAGTTTTTCTTCTGATAAGTCAATGTTAGTTATTGTAAGCTGAAGTTTTTGCTTCTCTAATAGAAGAACTTCAAGAGTTGGAACATCGCAATTTCCACTCATTTCTTTGGTAACGGATGGTGGACTGTTGTGCTTGATAGAGCATCCAAACCTGGGAGATGGCTAACTGTCCTCCACTGGGTTTCCTCTTTCCAGTGCTCTAATCCTGTAGTTCCGAAAAATGGTGGCAGTGGAGTGGGGAGTATGGTGGGGCTCTTGCATACTGATTGGAGGAGCGAGACCGCTTTGCGCTATTCTTGTGAAATGAGGAAGGTTCTTGAAGGTTGTTGCTTATCTAAAACAACAGAGATTTTTTTTTAAAAAAAGCAAAAAAAAATAAACTACTTTTCTCATAACACGTGCTTTTGTTCCAGAAGACACTTTGTTTTTCAGCTCTTTGATGTGTGATAAGAATTTTTTGATGTAGCTGTGGGGCCTGTTGTGTTTCTGAGTTTGTTTCTTATGCAAAGCATTAGCCAACTGCTAGACCAGGGAGAAAGAAATTAATGCAGAAGCAGCATTGCTTGTTGTGGACTTCCTGATGGTCTGGGTAGAAGCCTTCCTGCTTGTTTCTATAAGCCATCCTCGGCAGGAATATTTATTACTCCTCACATATAAGTTTCCTCTGGCAAATTCTATCTTCCACATATGTACCACTAACCATAAAGCATTCTTCACTTCTGAAGACCATGTAGCTTTCCTGTAAGCAAGTGGTTCTGGTGGCCCTTTATCACCAAATTATTTCTTGCTCTAAACTACTTCTGTTCTTTTATGACTTCGTTCTCTGCCCTGTTTAGCAGTTTTTCCCTGTTGCTTTTCGGATTCCTCTTACTCCCACTTTTGCACAGCTCCTAGCCCTTGCTGTTCACAACATTTGAGATCAGGTCTCATACTTTCATAACCACCTGATGTGCTTTATAAACCATAACAACAAAATATCCTTCAGCTTCCATACATCCAGGTTATAGATGCACCTATGGACTGACTTTAATTTCTTTCCCTTTTCCTCAGTTTCTTCCTCAGAGCTCCCAGTTCATCCAGAATTTTGTTTACTTTTCTGCAGAGCTCTGTATCATTGACGTGAACCCCAGAAAATTGAACTCCACACAGTTCTGTTCTCAATTGCTTATTCAAAGCTTTGATCTTACCCATCAGCAGCTTTCCCTTGTAGTCTGTCCCAGAGGTAAACCTTTCTCCACCATCTCTTTCCTCTGTGATTTTATCCAGAGCTGAATATGGGAAGGAAATACCACCCTCATTGAGGTATTTTAATTTTATTTTTTTACTGAAAAAGTGCTACATACCAGGTTCTGTAAAGTTAGGTCAGTGTTGAATCAAGAATTCTGTGGTTTTGTGAACTTCAGTCTTTATTTCCCTTTCCCTCTTCTTTTTATTAGCCCTGCAGCTGCTACAAGCAAATTCTATCCCACTCCTACAAAATACAAATAATCCTCTTTGATGTAGAGCCCACGTTGTGCCCTCAACTAGTAAAATAGCATGTAAATGCTTATCTTAATCTACTTTTGTTGTTGAAGTTTGTATTATTAGCAGCTTTTAAGTGACAAAAATCTGGTTGTAGGTGTAGTGACTGGTATTGTTTCATTCTTTCTTCTCCTTGTAATGTAGGTAGGCAGCTAGTTACCAAGGAAAAGCCCTATAGTTCGAGTGGGTGGGTTTTACATCATCTAGATAGACTGGCTACTTCTATCACCAAGGATTTCCTGTTTTTTCTATACAAAATAGAATTTTGGTTATTGAAGCGTTGAGGTTAATACATGCCTTGGATAGTACATATGTACAAAACTTATTCTGGGTGTCCTTGCAGAAGATTGGGTGTCCTTTGTCCAAATGCTTTGGTGTCCACAAACGGTAGTGTTCCTTATCTGGGCAACGCATTTTAATGCACATTTGCTAGAACATGGGAGCTATCCTCTGTTGCAGTGTAATTATAGCAGTTGGAACGTTTGGAGTTTTATCAACCCGTTAGGTGTACTGTGGATTTCCATAAATTGCATACATTTCAATAAATCAGAGTCACCACAGACTAAATATCTTTAAAGAGTAAATCGTAATAGTAAGCAACTAATTTGGTTGTTAAATGATGAGAAGATGCAGTTGAGTGTGTGGGAGCTTTACTTTGACCACTGTCTGTTGTTTGAACCTTGGAAAAATCAATGTTTTGGTGGCGCTTATTAAATAAACCGTTACTTGAGAGAAAATGGGCCAATTTCTCGTAGGTGTCGGTAGGTAGATTTCCCCTAAAGTGGCATAGACCACTATGTGGTCTATATGCCTTATATTTCATGGGAGAAGCCACACCAAGTGGTTCAGCGGAGGCTTTGATCCTGGTTTGCCGGCCTAACAGTTTGAGCGTGGAAGGAGAGGGAGGGGGTAAGATGTCTTTCATCTGAACTTCTGTACACGTAGACAGAGAACCATGATTTCTGTGACCTGCTGTGCAGTTTTAGTGTGTCACTAAAGGAGATTCTTGTCTCTGCAGACGTTCTGGAGGGAAGAGTTGGTGTGAACTGGCTCAGCTAGAATTTAATTGTGCAACCTTTTAATGTTTCATTAACACACTTTGTTTAAAGTTACGTTGTCTTTAGAAACGTTGGGTTAAATTGGCTGCTTAGATTAGGAGACTTTTAAGTCTATAAAGCACGACTATTTTACTTATGGTCAGCAGCTTTAGCAATCACCATAAAATACACCAATTGCTTTAATTTCAACAGACTAAGTTGTCAGTTGGTAAGTAGTCAATAGTAAGAAGAAATTGCGTTTTAATGTTCCTCGTATTCAGTTCATAGTATTTTTGTAGCTGATTACGAGTTACAAAATTGAATTTTGGAATCACAAAGCATATATGAGCTGTATTGAACAGCTCTGAGCAATTCTTACTAAGCTTTCTAGTGTAGCAGCTACAGACCATGAGAAATTGTTTTAGATGTTGACGGTACCATTCCCAAATGCGAACCTGTAATGTACATGAGAGATTACCAGAAATTACTGTACTGCTGTTTGGAGACTTCATTTAGGTAATAGATCAACAAGGTCAGTGCTGGTAGCAATTGACTTAGGCTGATTTTTTTGCTTTGCAGTTTTCTTTCTTTTATTACTTTTTTTTTTTGTAGTAAACATGGAAGCTTCAGGGCTTTTTAGTTTTATGGGATTTTAAAAATAAAAATAAGTGGTAGGAGTTAAGTAAGACTTACACATTTAACTCCCAATAAGAGAAATAACTGATGAGTCCTTCTGGTGAAACTAGAGAAAGATAGCTCTTTTTAAAAATTATTATTTTTATTTATTTGGGTGTTTTTTTGTTTTGTGTGCTTTGTGGAAGTTCTTATGGAAGGCAAACATCTTTAAAGATGATATGGAGAGAGACAGGTGGATTTTACATTCTATGTCCAGTGTCATCTCTTTATCTTGGAATTGGGAGTAGAGCCAGGAATGATTTGAAGTTTGTTTCATGAGCAATCAGGAGAAATTGGGACTGGGAAACACTACATTAGGTGATGTAAAATGAAAAATTCTAAGGCATTTAAAAAATTTCTTTTAGACCAGTTTTGAAGAAGAAACTTTGCTTTGGCATGAGCAAAGAATGAAACAAATGGCTACATTCTGTCAAGATTTGCATATTTTTTATTAATTGGTGCCAAACAGCATTATTTAGTGATAAAACTATTCAGTTAAAAGATTACCTAGCTCAGACTCCCAGGCCTATTTTGCAGTAGCACACAATACAGCTTTAAAATGAATTTCCTAGGTAATACTATACGTATTTCATTCTTAGTACAAAATGTATTTACTATCTTTATTTGTAGGTACACAAGCTGTTACCACCACATCTAATGTGTGGTAACCCATGTGCGGTACTCAATGGAGCTGTAGCGAGCTAGAGCTTGGAAATCAGCATCACAACAATTATCTTCAAGTAAATGTTTCTAAGCTTCTCGAGACCTCACTAACTGAAGCCAATCATAGAAGATTTAGGAAGTGGATACATTATAATCCTAAAAATATTTTTAAATTGCTTAGCTGTTGCTGTGAAATTGTTGGTAATTATAGTAAAAAAAAGAAAAAGAAAAAGCCAGTGCTTCTGTGTGTTGTACTATTTATTTTTGCTGTGCAACTGAATCATTGAGAGTGGGTTTTGTTTGGGGGTTTTTTTTGAGCTCTACTCTTTTTTTTTTATTTTGAAATACTGCCCTTGAAATAATGAACACGTGAAAACAGTTTGTTTTCGTGAGACCAAATGGACTTCAATATAGTTTTGCTTGCTTTCTAAAGGTGCAGTCCTCATCTCACTGGGTGTTTACTGCGTTTGGGGGAACTGTGTTGAAGCTAAGACTTGTGAGGGCTTTGGTTAGAAATAAAATACCATGTTTAGAATTAAAAAAAAAAAAAATATTATGTAAAGTTATGTGAAATTCTAGGTGGACAGGTGATGCTTTTGTTCCCTTTCAGAGGTTATCCAGTCTGTCATTCCTTGTGTTTATGTGAATATAATGCTAGTTTGTAATTGATGTGACTAAGCTGAGATCCCTCTAGAGAACAAAAAGCTCCTATTTGAGCTTCAGTCTGATTAATATGCAGATCTAAGAGTCTATGGGTACAGACTGATCAACCATCTACCAACATATCAACCTTTCTGGTGATTCTGCCGGGCCAGCACTATGCTGTTAAGTGCTTTTACCTCTTCACAGTTTTTCCATGGTGTTCACCAGGAGCTCCATCTTTGGTTTACTGGGTAGTTACTTGCAAAGGCTGAGCATCCTGCTGAAGCACTGACAACTGGCATATTCAAAGTTTATTAAAACCAGTTAGAAGTAGACGTGGGTCTTCCACTCCACAACTTACTAACTTACTCTCATTGTTTCTCGGCCAAGGGTACAGCCTGGTAATATTTGGCTGAGCTTTTACACAGGAATGGAATTATTTCCTAGTACAGTTGGTTTTAGCAGCTGTGATGGAATCATCAGTGGTGTCTGTCTTCAAATGAGTATCCAACATGTTGCATCTTCCCGTTGTTCTGCTTTCTATGAGTCAAACAATTAGCTGAGAAAGACAGAAATGTGCAAAGTGTAAGCCAATTTCCATGAATGAAATAAAAGGGAAATGATATTAAATGATATATCCACTGGAAGGAAAGTAAGATTTTGGTGCTGCTTAAGTGAAAAGAAAATACTGGTTGCAGTCTTGTCTTGGCACTTTGCATAAGTCTGGTCTTGAGAATCTCCAATTGTATTTTGTGGTGAGGAGAGTAATGCTTAAATGAACAGATTTCAGTCCTCATTCATCTTTGCCTGTGGTTGAGACTACATAAATATTAATTCCTTAAAAAAAAAAAAAGAATCTTCACTGTTAGACTGAAAAATCCCTTCATGTGGATGAAGCTGATGTCTGCCATTGCTGTCTTTAGCTTTACAAAAGCTGTGCCTTTTTTATTTGTTGATGTTTAAGTGGTTTCTGTTTGTTTGAAGGTATTTGCTTGAAAGCCCACATCCATCTTAAAATCTAGTGTAATATAATATATAATCTTTGTGTATAAATTATAGCTGCAGTTAGCATTATGTAACACAGTAATGTCACTAGTATTTATACTTGACAGGAGATGTAATTTAGATGCTTCTCTGCTTTTTTGAATAGCTTGTAGATGTTACCTGTTCAGTTAATTCACTATATTAAATGCCATTGGTTTTACCTTAATGTAGCTTTAATAAATTTAAAAACCCGTTTGAGCAACAAAAAAAAAAAAAAGGCACCAGAAATGTAACTTTAGTGGAAATTGAAATATTAGTATCAGTGATACAGGGTTAATTGAATGTCAGGAAAAAAAATACCATCCAGAGGATGAAAATGCTAACTCCTTTATTTGTAACTTCTACACCGAGCGTAATTTCAAGGTGTTTTAAAAGCTGAAATGAGTCTTAAAACGTTGGGGAAAATGCATCCTAACAATGCAGTTTATAACTTAACTGTTGGTGTTACATTTGAACAGAAAATCTGAAGCACTTTCTTGAATAATAATGAAACGAGGCATAGAAATTAATCTCCATAAAAAGTCCCTAAGGGAAAAAAACGGCAGATGACTTTGTAAAGAGCACTGTGGTGTGTAAGGAGACGAGACATTTCTCATCTTCCTGTTGCTGAGTAGTCTTTATTTACTTACACAGAGTAAGTTTTGCTTCTCCTTTTCCTTACTTCCTTGAGCCAAGGATGCTTGAATATTCCTGCCCTTTTCCATAGAATGGGCACGTTGGTTGAGTGCTGTTGTTTCTAGTCTAGCTAGATTCTGATTGTGTGTCAGTATTTTCAAAGTTTCTCTGATAAAGCTTCAGTTAGACTGGAAAAGAAGAAATTATTTTACTTCCATGTTACCAGAAACAGTTCACTTATCAATAGCACTAAAGCTTTGTCTGTTCTGTGGCTTGATTTTGAAGCTTCTAAATTAAACTGAACTTGTTTTCATTTTCTCTCGAACTGAAGGAAAGTCAGAAATGAATGTGACGTTTTGATTCATCAGCTAGAGCTGGGGATGAGGTTTATTGTGGAAAAGTGGAATGAAAAAGGCTTATGTATTCTCTGTCCTGAGTATGGAACTTAGTTACACGTTGGATTTCTTGAGTTTGATTGACTGGATATTGAATGCAGCATCTTCTGGAGTTCTGTTACATCTTAGCCATGTAAACTTTTGTGATTTCAGAATTACAACTGTCTCTAGAAATGCCAAAAGTGTGAAAATTAAGTGATACCGGTAGTCATCTTATATATATACATGCACAGGCTGTTACACTAAACTTAGACCATATGCTCAAATTAATAAAAATAATCAAGGTCCAAGAAAGGAAATAAGAAGTCATTTTATATCATAATTCTCAGAAGATGAATATTAGAAGATAGATGTCTGTGTTGCTGATCAAAAAATTTAGGTTTTCCATTTCCAGAACTTCTCACAGACATATGACTGTGTTGTGTTTTATCATTATTTGTTACTACTGTGCCATAAATCATCAAGCCAATACAAGTAGGGCTCTTGAAGTGTTCCTCATTCCAGGCCTGTTCTTAATGAGTAACCGTTGACATTTCAGTCAACATCATCATAGGGGATGCTAACTGTGCTGTCTCTATTGTTATCAGATGGAGACCAGTTAAGTTCTCATCTTTCAAAGAAATTACTCAAGGTCAAATACAGGAACGGTACAAGAGAAATATGTATTGCCTGCTCCTCCTCCACACGTGCTTTTTTTTTGTAGGTAGCTAAAGGACATTAAATGTTTCTAGTATGGACCTATTATTAAAAAAAACCCCACAACTTAAACAAAGCTGTGAGCGAGTGTTTGCAACCTTTTATTTCATGGTAACAATTGGTGTCAGTGTGCAAAGTATTTAAAAGATGAGCTAATATCTGAGGATAATGACGAAGAATACAGCTGTGCCAGCCAGCCAGAGATCTCTAGCACCTTGATTACAGCATAAAAGTTTTGAACCATTTCTACCTAACTAATAAGGCATTAATACGTTAGTTACAGGGATAAAGCGATAGTCTGTGAAGTGTAAACAATTCTAGCACAACGTGGTGGTTGGCGGACTTCACACCGGAACGTGAGGAGCAGCAGTAAATCAAAGCCATGACTCTTCATATTTTAGTAATGTTTTTACCGTATTGATTGGAAATGCAGTGTAAATAAGAGTCACACGGTTTAGGTTAGCAGATCTTTTTCTTTGCTCATCATCTTGCTGATCAATGGTCCGATTTAGAAATAATAAAATAGGTCTCTGACGTCTGTTTGAAATAGATTGCTTAAATTGTGTCTGTTCAGCTTTTTTTGTTTTGCTTTGCCTTTTCAATAGTGGGGATTACCGCACACCTAAGGGATACGTGTAGAGCTGTAGATTAAATCACAAATGCAATGTAAATGCATCAAAACATTCTGCAAGCATAAGCACCATATCAGTTAAAGATATTGCATTAAAAGGATATTAAAGATCTGGCTTGTACTACTAAATAAAGCTATTGAGAGGCCAATCGTATATGAGAGAGCATGGTTATGGCATCAAGGTACCTTGAGTAGTTGTCTTTATTTCCAAAGAAAATGAAATATTAATTTTTTTTTTTTCTTTAATTGTATTCTATGTCTGCACATTTCTACACGTGGAAATGAAGAGAATACCTTTCTGGAGCAGTTTGAAATCAAGACTGAACTCTTAGGACACATTATCTACCTCTAAAAGTTAACCCAAACTGGCTACATCCTCAAAAGGAAAAACCTCAACTTAGTATCACTCCTCTATGGCACATTATAATACAGTATGAGATACCTACTGTGGCTCTTTCTCCTAGGAGTTTGTAAGCTAGTGTTGAAAAGCAAGGGAAATCACAGATGAGGTTGAAGGAGTGAAAATCATGGAATGCAATCAAAGGGAAAATGCTCTTAGAAGAATATTACTGTTTGGTATCTGTTCACAGAGACCACTACCTGTTTCTTTTAATGTGATAGTGTGATACTAGAGAAAAGCTGAGGCTTCAAGTCTTCGAGTTAGGCTCAGTTTTGGGACCTGTCTTGTTTAATATCTTTATGAAAGAGGGGATTGAGTGCACCCTCAATAAGTTTGCAGATGACACCAAATTGAGTGGTAGTGTTGATCTGCTTGAGGATAGGAAGGCTCTGCAGAAGGATCTGGACATGTTGGATTGATGGGCTGAGGTCGGCTGTGTGAGGTTCAGCAAGGCCAAGGGCCAGGTCCTGCGCTTTGGTTGCAACAACCCAAGGCAACGCTACAGGACTGGGGAAGAGCGGCTGGAGAGTTGCCTGGCAGAAAGGGCACTGGGGATGCTGTTGGACAGCTGGCTGAACAAGAGCCATCAGTGTGCCCAGGTGGCCAGTAAGGCCAACGGCATCCTCACCTGAATCAGTAGTGTGTTGTCCAGCAGGAAAAGGAAAGTCATCGTGCCCCTGTACGTGGCGCTAGTGTGGCTGAACCTTGAGTCCTGAGTTCAGTTTTGGGCACTGCAGTATGAGAAAGACATGGAGGTGTTGGAGCAGTTTCAGAGAAGGGCAGTGAAGCTGGTGAGGGATCTGGAGAACGTGTCTTATGAGCAGCAGCTGAGGGAACTGGGATTGTTTAGTCTGGAGAAGAGGAGGCCGAGGGGAGACCTCGCTCTCTGCAACTACCTGAAAGCGGGTTGTAGTGAGATGGGGGTTGTTCTCTGCTCCCCAGTAACTAGCGATAGGATGAGAGAAAATGGGCTGAAGTTGTGCCAAGGCAGGTTTAGGCTAGATGTGAGGGAGATTTTTTTTTTACTGAGAGAGAGGTGAGGCATTGGAACAGACTGTCCAGAGAGGTGGTGGAGTCACCATCCTTGGAGGTGTTCAAAAAAATGTGTAGACCTGGCATTTCGAGACATGGTTTTGTGGTCTTGATAATATTGGGTAGACAATTGGACCCGATATCTTAGAGATCTTTTCCAGCCTTAACGATTCTATGATTCTATGATTTAGGGAAGATGTAAAGAGAAAGGTAAGGTGAGAAATAAATTGGAAGAAAACCAGCTGCATTTGTAGGCCTATGCAAAGCTGAATATGCTCAAGGTGATTTGAAAATGGTGCAGAAGAGGGGAGGGAAGGTGGAGCAGGAGAAGGAAGCTGCTTGACTGGAGCAGTAGGAGATGTATGGGGGTTTTGCTGCTGTGTTCCAGATAGGCTGCAGCGAGCAGATCCATGCTGCCTGCTTCCTGGTGTCACTTGACAGAGAAGTGCTTTTGGCAGATATGCACAATTGCAAATTTGTCTTGACTGATGTAATCGAACACTGAACTTCTTGTTTAAATCTTTCTAGTGACGTGTACATGCTCTTCCACTAGCCGTGAGCTTCTGTTAGAGCACAGTGCAGTCCTCTATAATTAACTTTTTCTGTTAATATTTTCTGTTTATGTGAAAATTTATGAGACAATTCATGACAACAGGGTCAGGAAAAACCCTACACTTGACAGCTTTTCTGGAACTAACATGGAATTGTGATACCCATTGATAAATCAGCTGTGAATCGCTCTGGCTTGAAGTTGTACTTGCCTTTGTTCTCTTCTTTAGATGGTTTCACTTTGTCTTGGATTTTCCACTTGCATTTAGATGTGATTAATTCTTGTAGTTTAGAACATTTGAATTTTTTTTTTTTTGTTCTGAGAAGTACTAGGGAACTTCAGGATAAAGGGGAGAGTGGAGAGGTTTGGGTGGGTTTTTTTTTGGTATGTTTTTTTGTGTGTGTTTTGTTTTTCTTTTTATTCACTGAAACGTCTCTAATGCATCTATACACATGTGTGCATAAGCATTTTGTGAAAAATATCCTAATAACTTCAGGGTGGTGGTTACAAAAGTTTTTCTAGTTTTCCCCCAGAAAGGAAAGCAATCTCCTTGGGCCGAAAAGAAAGGACACTGATGGCTCTCCTGTGTGCTCTCTGGTTCAGGTTATCTTCTGTAGAACAAGGCTTGAGATTTCCTGAGTCTCTTTATTGTGCCCTGTTGGAGTGAAAACTATAAAGGTGTATCCGTCCTAACCTTGACCATGGAGATTGCTGTGGTTTCTGAGGGGAAAACTATATTTTGGTGTGTGCAGGGATTTTATTTGTTTTAAATGAGCTGTGACCTGCTCCACAGATTTCATGTGAAGAGCATGAGAGAGCTGGAGGACAGCAAATCTGTTACTAGTTTTCTGCTTTATTATTTGGTACATGTGATCATGAATAAATGGCGGTAGTCCTCTAAAAAACGAAAAAAAATATTAATGGGAATCTTATGAATGACAAAATTTGAAATAAATTAAAAGTGGAAGTGAGGGATTTTTCAAATAGAACCACACTCCAGTAAGTCTGTTTATCAGCTATAAACTGATACCCAGAAACAACTTATTTCCTACACTGAGGATGAGTAAGATCAATTCAAGGCTGTCGTGCCCTGAATTTGCAGACAGCTCATTGTAATTAAGAAGTAAACCTTAAAGTTGTTCTCTTTATTTTTCTCTCGTGCCTTGCCTGGGGGTCAGAAATGTGTTCTTGATGCCTGCTGTCTACAGGCACTAGGAAACTTAAATGGCATCGCACTTATTAAAGAGATGTTGTTTGTTTGCATTTGTGCAAAATTCCCCTCAGAAGCTGATTTAGTGTTGCCGCACAAAAGGGCTATGGGATTCCAAGACACTTCATAGATGAGAAGATGACTCTATGTACCATAAAGATGATTATGACCACCTGAAACTTGGATCAAAATTGCTTAAGGACATAATTGTGTAGCATGGAAGCTTTTAAAAGGTTGTTTCCTTCAACTGTTAACAAAACTTGTCTTCAGTTAACAGTTTCAGCTCCTAGGGACAGAAACTGAAGTATGGGATCAGCTTTGTCTGCAGAATAAAACGGGAGCTCTTCTCCTAATCGTTATCCTGGGAGCTGCACATCCTGTTATATTTGAGTAGAAAAGCCTAGTTCATTACTGGTGGGAAAACAGAATTGTCTCTACCACCGTGATTCAAATAGAGCTCTCTGTTAAATAGTCCTTATAAAAATTTATGACCGTTTAAAGGAATTACTATTTTAGCCCTTTTAAATGTTTTGATGCTTTTCTTACATGGGATGAGATTTGTATATTAAAAAGAAGGGCAGAAAAGGACACCGCTTCAGAAATATTATGATTCTGAGGAAGCACACAGCTAAAATTGGACAGTAGGTGAGCTGTATAGGCCTAAGGGACGACGATAACACGATTAGGAGAAATAGATTTGTTGTTTCCTGCTTGTTGAAATAACTCATCTGTTTTGGGGGAATGTGTAGATGATACTTCCTGAAGTGCAATTTATTGTGTCCAGTTTCTGAGCATTCCCAGATTATATTCAAATTCACTTTTACCCTTCTGGTGAATGTAGTTACCTAGGGGAAATAAACCAGCACTGGTTTATCTCCCTCTGCTACTTGGTCTTCGAAGTCTGTGAGAGGTGATCCACAGGCCTCTAAAGGCACCATGTCCTCTCTCCAGCCTGCAGGACTGTTCTTCCCTCTTGGGTGCCTGTTTTTCCTCCCCAGTTCCTCCCTCACGTACCCACCAGTGCTGTTTGGGAAGATCCCTTAAGTCCTCCTAAATGGATAGCTGGCATTGGCGGAGTCAAATGGATCTAAATAGAGAGTCATCGGCCAGATCTTTCTAGCAGAACAGGAACACATTCAGAGGTTGCTGAGTTGTAAAGCATTGTCAAATAAAGCTATCTCCAGTCCATTATTCTTCTATTACATGAATTCTTTGTTTATAATAAATGCTCTATAGAAGTTTTAAGTTCTTGGGACAACTTGTAAACCTTTCCAAGGAGATCGCGGGTGGAGAGATCTGCATTGCCAAGCAGGCATCCAGTTCTGCATTGGTTTTAGTTATGACTAAAATACTAAAGGTATCCCTTTTAATTCTTGCTCCTGATCTTTTCTGAACAGCTTAGATGAAGTTCTTTGCTACGGCAAACAGTTTTACATGAGTAAGGGAACAGTATCAGGATCAGATGTAGGATTTTCTGTATTAGATGAAAAAAAATAGATGATCTAGTTCAGCATACTGCTTCTGGACTGCAGTTATCTAACAGTGGTGACAAACTCTGAAACGGGAAGCATTGTGCCTTAGTTACTTTTCAGTTGATGGTGGAGATGGTGGCAGACCCCGCCGGGCTCAGTTTAGGATACAGGTTGTGTTGTTAATATATCTCTGACCTGAACAACCTTATATTTGTAGAGGGCCTACAAATTCTCCTAGAGATGAGTGCTTTTTAATGAATGGAATTCAAGATGACAATTGTCAGTCTGGATTCTGGATACTGTAGACTTGCTGGAATTTTATCTCACTGAAAAATAAAATTAATTAAAAGCAGTTAATTCCTCCTTTGCAATAATATAGACAAAAGAATTTCAAAGAATGTCAGATAAAAATTGTTTCCATAGCAAAAGGTTTTAAGCTGTTTGTAGAATGAATGAAAGGAACTTTGCAATGAGTGGTTCTGAATATAAAAAAAGTCCCAACAAAATTCTTGGAATTTGGTTGCTGCACAGCAATTTCACCTTTTCTTCAAGCTGCCTCATGGAACTGAAGCCGTAATTTGTAATGATAAGGTGACTGACTGGGATTTGAAGTCCCTTTTCTGAATGAATTTTGAAGGCTGGTCTTATCTGCATAGTTCTCGTGGCAATGGACTTTCAGCTTGTTATTTTTATATAAAAGAATGTTGATATATTTTTCACGTTTGCATAGGAGTTAAAAATAGGTATTTGTAGCCTTCAGTCGCAGAGTGGCAAATCGACTGGGAAGTACACTAAAAAAATAGCCTTTAATTTCTGCTGGCCTAAGTGCCACACGTGCTTATTATATGATGTGGAACATACTGCAACTCACAGGTTTCACATCTGTGTAAATTACAGAAAGAAAAGCATTAAATTAACTATCTTTAGAAGCATACAAAAGAACTTCCGCTTTGTAGTTGGAGGGCCACTGACACAACCCCCGTTATTTTTCTTCAATGCCTACTATTTTGCATACTATACAGAAAATACTTACTGTTTCAAAACTTAAGCTTTTGTTATGGAATATCTACTTTTTCAACAGACGAGGTGTCCGGTAGGAAGTGCTGGTTGCATACCTCTGCCATCATCAACAGAATTTGCTGTTGTTTCCCCACATATTGTTTTGACTGTTTATGAATTTATTCACGTATTTAATTTTAAAAGGCTGAATTGCTGGTTCCTTTGTTTTATGCGTTGCTGGGATTTGCAGTTCTGAGATTTGCCCGGTTACCGCTGCCTCCCATTTGCAAGAGATACTCCATTATTTGTGATTTGTCTCTTCTGCCACTACCGTCACTATTTGCAAATCTTGAAGATGAGATTCCTTTTGCATTGCTACTTACTAGAGAGTCATGTGGCGTTATTAACAGTTACATTTGGCATTTCCATCTGTGGCGACTTTTCTTTGATAAGCTGAATGTTCTTTATAAATGCTAATGACTTGTTGCAGTGCTCAGAATTTGAATTGGATGTTGTCCAGTCCTATTGTTATGTGCAAATTACTTATGGAAGTGCTAAGACACCAGAAGTTAATGGGAATCAGGCACCTATGGGCCTTAAAACTAAGCTGTTTTTAAATGCAGTGTTTAAGAATTTCAGAGAAGTGTAGGAAAGGCTTCTAGTATATCTTTTTAGTTGTGGGCTAACTTCCTATTAAGAGTAGATTTTCACATTGGAAGACCAGGGAGGTCTGTAAAAGTTCGTTCTTTTTCTTTCTCATATGTAAAAAAGTTTGTATTTCAGCATTCGAGCAACAAATCTATAGGCACTGAATATATTGCTAGTAAGTAGTGAAAGTTAATGATCGTAAAGTGAAACTGTGTACATTGATGTACTTAACACAAGGAATATAGCTGGCCTTGGTACTGCATTGAGCACAGTATTACTGTGAAATGATTGATATGTTGCATTTATAACAACATAACAGCTGAAGTGATTTTTCAGCATCATTTGGAAATGGATAGAGACTTTATTTTCAGTTGTCATAATATTCCACTTTAAAATAAATGTACCACCCCACAATGATAAATGTAATTTGTACTCGCTTTTTGAATCAGTTTGGTGGTATTTTTATGTCTTGCTTGTGCTCTAAGCTCCATCATAAAAATGAACTTTTAATTGCTTTGTGCTTTGCCTTTTAATTTGGGGCAGCTTTTGTGTTGAGTGTTGAACAGTATAGTTTGTTGGTAGCTAGATACAGCGTGTAAAAATAACTCACACCAAATTATATTGGGTACCTGGTTTCAGAATACACTTTAGTCTTTTACTGAGTTATAGTATCCGTAAGAACCATTAGCTGTAGCTCAGTAAACATTAAAAGAAAACTGGAGACATTAGTTTTGGGCTTTGTGATTCTCTGAAATGTTACCCAAGGTATTTGCCCTGGTATCCTTCTAAATTGAGGCGCAGGCAAACTAGCATAAGAGATACTTAGGACTAACACAGGTCATCAGAAGTCTGACATCAATTTCTTCATTCAATCTACAGTGCCAGATTTTAGTGACACCTTCGTTAAGTCTTTCTGCAGACTCCCGTGCGGCTAGCGTAATTGTTGCTTGAGAGTCAGCTCTTAGACTTGAGCTTGTGAGCAGAGAGCAACTACCTAGTTAGGAAAAAAAGTCACAGTTGTCAAGGCCAGGAGGCAGAGAACAGCAGCGCTCTAGATGTTGTTGTCCTCGTTGTCTGGGCAGGGTGGAAGGCAATCACCATGGATGAGGTGGTTGAGAGAGCCTGTGCACTTCTCCATACCAATTAATTGAGGATTTAGGGGTTCTCCTTTTCTTACACGCTGTATCTGTCTCCTGTGACTTTCTTTTCCCTACTATCTTTGCTGCATAAATTAGTCTTTGAGTAGTAGCTATTTGGTTGACGTGGAAGGAAAGAGTTTTAACTTTTCTCACTCTTTCAGCCAAACCTCCTAAGAGTTTTACTTACTACTTAGTTAACTACTATAGCTATAGTAGACCTCAGTGACAATTAACAGTTTGAATTTTAGTCTTGGAATCAGGGAAAATACTTGAGTACTTCAGTCTGATGAAAAGCAAATTTTCCAAGACACATTTTCCTAAGATATTGCAAGCAACTGCTTGTTTCATCCGTATTTGAAGGACTTTTTTTCTTTCATGGCTGGATTATCCATATAGAAAGAGTTCTTACACATGAATAAATACACCTGCGTGCTCATTTACAAATATACCTACACACACACGTAGCATGCAGGTGTGGACAGGTCAGGCTGGACGCAGCTCTGAGCAACCAGATCTAGTTGAAGATGTCCCTGCATCTTGCAGGAGGATTGGACTAGATGACCTTTAAAGGTCCCTTCCAACCTAATCCAGTGAATGATTCTATGATTTCTTAACAGCTCTCTGCATTTAAGTATTTTATGTCAAAGCTGGTGAAAAAAACATGGTGAAACAGCATTTTTTTTTTTTCTTTTAAAACCCAAACCCACAAACCCTATTCTATAACTATCATAATGCCAGTATGAAAAGTGTCCATAAATGACTAAATGAAATCCCACCGCTCTTGAGAAAGACTGGGAATCTGCCAGTAGTATAGTGACTGTTTCTTAGGTACACTTTCAGCTCTGCCTCAGAGCTCAGGTTGAGCGAAACAGGCTAAGATGCAAATTCAGTTGTCCATGGCTGAGTTAAGTTATATTCTGTTTATTTTTATCTTTAAAATTGAGCTTGTTGAAAAGTTGTAAATATGGTGCTGCAGGAGACACTAATACTCTACCAGTTTTAGGGAGAGATTTAGAATTGTTTGCTTTTTGAGAGGAAAATATTGTGACAGCTACGCTTAAACGTGTTTTAAGTGCTTAAAACTTTTACAGGCTGAGTTAGAGGGGAAAAAAAGCAGAGGGATGCCCTAAAATAGCAGTTGGAAATTAGTTCAGAGGAAGCTGAGACAGCTCTTTGAAGCTGTAAAGATGTAAATCAAATATTGCCCAAATAAGCTCAGGAATCCTTTTTTTTTTTTTTATTTTCCTGTAATGATTTGGAAATTCCACTTCTATTTTTCTAAGAGTAAATAGAAAAATATATGCAAACTTGCATACATGTGGTGTCTTCAAGTCTTTCGAATGTTTTGTGTATCAAATGAATTGTACTAAAATGATCATTTTCAGAGGACTCTGATTCACTGTCCATCTCTCATCCCCCAACTTCCATCTGACAAAACATGATAATCCACCATAAAGTGCTCAGTGTTTCTGTGTCTGTTTCTTCTGCGTTAGTTTTCAGCTGTCGTCTCAGTCCGTCTCTTGGTTTCTTTTTCTAATTCTGTCTTGCAAAGCAGTATCCCAACCTATGTTTATGTAGAGAAAAGACTCATGAAACCTGTGTGACCCCTTGGTAACTAGTGTGAAGCTCTGGTAATTGCCTCATTTTGTAGAGATGCTCCCACATAGAGATTCTGAATTCTTTCTTCCTGAGATAGAGCCTGAGAATCTGCTTTGTCTGTTGGGTTTTTTTTGCCTTGAAGTTTGTAATTTGACTTTGTATGGAAAGACTAGTGGTAAGTCTTGAGCACTACTCAGAAAGTTGGAATGAAAGGAAAATGAATTCCAGAAGTCTCGAACTTTGAAGAAACAATTTTCTTCACCCTTTCAGTGAAAAACATAATCACAGAGTGTTGATATTACCATAAAAACCTGAAATTCTAGCCTTGTCTTTTGTAATTCAGTCATTAAAATTACATCTGTATAATCATACGTTACCCGACCAGTTCATGAGTAGAATACTCTGGGATCAGAAGTGAAGGTGTCTTTTCTTCACTGGTCAAAACCCACCTACCTTCAGAATAATTTATCTCTGTTCTGACTCTTCTTATAAATGTCTTGGGATGTTTTCCCTTTTTTTTGGTTTTGGTTTTTTTTTTTTTTGGGGGGGGGGGGG
>VWZK01003937.1:433901-452423 GCA_013396935.1 Baryphthengus martii | reverse complement strand
TTTTTTTCTTGCATCATAGATGGGGGTGCTGTTGTCAGTCTCTTCTGCAGTTGGTAAAGGATTTCTTCAGCAGCTGCATGACTTCTTGCTTGTTGTTGTGTGGAAAGCTGGGATTACACGCTGTCTACAGAAAATAGAGTGTAATGTAATGAAAATGGAGTTGCTCTCTCCATCATTTCATGTCGTGGTTCATAATGTGGCTTGTAGCATAAAGTAAACCTTGATTTCTCATCTGAAGCTCTACTACCGTTTAGATCTGCAGGTGCCCAACATCTTGTAAAGAAGCAAGAGTTCTATTTGTGCAAGAGTATAAATTCAATTAAATCTTGCTGGTTTTAATATGAAATAGCTGAAATCTATCTGTAAAACCCATTCTTGAATAGAGTATATTTGTTTTTTTTCTTATCCAAGGCAGAATTTTTCTTCTATGTGTCAGCTACAGCAGAACTATACAAACTAGACAAACTTTTCAGAATATCTGAAAAAACAAGTCAGCAGGCTGGAAGGATAGATATTTGAGCAAGGCCATCACAAGAAGTATAAAATACTGGTCTGAGTAACTATATACCAGATGATTGTGAGGAACCTTAACAGAAAAAATACTTCAGTCTCTGGAGTATCCTTCCTCTTTTTGTTCTCTGTCTGTCTTGGCCCTGACTTGCCAGATGGGACAGTAGTTTTTGTGGCTAGTCTGAAAGTATGTGCTTGACAACCTCTAAATACAAAATGTGAGTGTTCATGGGAAAATGTTAACAAAAATTTGGGTAGAGAGTGGAGTGATGTTGTGTTCATTTATTGCAGGCTAAGCTCTGCTGAGATTGAGTCATCGTCAAAAATTATTATTTGCAGTTAATTCTACTAAGTACTAAGAGCAAGATGTGTACTTTGCATTGATGAAGGTATAAAATCTTCTCAGTTGGGCAGCATTGAGGAGAAAAAAGGTGCAGTTTTCCTATTAAGGAGTTTGCACATCTGAGTGTCTTATTTCCACTGGTTTAGGCTTTCAGGTTCTTTGTGTGTGTTCCATCTTCAGAAGACACCAACATGACACCAGTGACACACTGGTAAGTGCTTTTTTTGCTAACTAGTGCTCTCCCCTGGTCAACTTAAAGCGAAGCTTTTGGCTCTTTCTGCCTAGACCATTTTTTTTCTTTTTGTGGCTACCTCCTTTTTCTATTCAGGAAAAAAAAATCAGTTTACTGAAATGTTTTTAATTATTATTTTTAATTCACTTTATTTAGTGTGATATTGCTATGCAGTTGTTGAAGATGTTTGTATATATATACAATGAGAACCTTGATTTCTCCGTAACTCTGTGAGCATATCTGGATAATTATCAGTGAATTTATGTAACTATAGTTATTTGACATACCTCCAGCAGATGAGTTTATTCTTACTAATTCCAAGTCAATTGACAGTTTTCATCCTCTTTGTGGAAAGGGGATCTTTATCTTTAATAATTATTCCTTCCGCTTGTGTGTAACAGGCTTTGCCAAGTTTTTCTTCATGTTTGAATGTAGTACAGACACACATCCTCTTACTGGCTCAAAATCCTACTGCAATTCCAGGTTAATGAAGTAGTTGAAGAAGTTGAGAGGTCTTTAGTACTCTAATTTAGAAAGAGTTGGTAATTAGCTAGGCCTATAATGAACTTGCACAGTCTCAGTCAGTCTTTTCTTTTATTGCTTCAAATGAAGTGGAAAGTACTAAAATAATTATACCACCACCCCCTTCTTTGTCTAATTGTTATTTATTCCAAGATTATAATGAAAATACTGGCATTAAACATGAGTGTATCACTCCTACTTGGCTGTGCCGCGGTGGTTTTGAGGAGGGAAGTGTTCATAAATGGACTTACTCCACCAGTGTCACAAAGATAAGGGTTTCCTTTGGAGGCTGGAGGCACTTGGGACCTTGCTATGCTCTTGTCTTCCCTGTACTGTGAGGAAGCCAGGAGAGGAGTGCACCATCAGCTCCCTCGATTGTTTCTTTGAGGCTGGGCTGTGCGGATGATCAGTCGGCAAGGTGAGATTGACAGACTGACACAAGCAGCAAGTTGCTGTGCTGGGGTGTAACCAGCAGCTAACTGGTAAAGGTTCAGATTTTAACAGAAAGCTGTACAAAATTTTGCCTTTTGTGTTATTACACCCCGTTTCCTAACAGGACATAGCTTAGTTCCATTCCTCAGAGAGTGGTGTTATTCTAGATTCAAGATGATACTAATTTTCATAGTAGGGAGGATCAAATCCCTCTCTGAAGCCTTGCAGCTCTACAACAGCTTTATCCCCTTTTCTGATTGCTTGCTTTGTGCTACAGCTCCCTAAATTTTGTGTATGAGGCTGAAGAGCTTCAGAGAAACTCCCCAGTGCTTTTGGAACACACGAGCTCCCGGCTGCAGAGCGGGAATACACAGCTGCCGAGTAGATGAGGTGCCAGGTCTGTTCCGCTTGCCTTTGTTCTCGCTGGACTGTGGGACGGGGCCGGCTGCTCTTCTCCTGGGCCATTTCTTACAATTACTTACTCAGAAAATACCAGTCTGGGCATCTGCGGTGTCCAGCTTCAACTGGTTTGCTTTATCCTGTATTTTCTGAGAAGTCATTATCCTGTATGTGCGTAGCCAGCTGCAGTTCGTAAATTGCACAGGGACTACTTTTCAAACATAGCCTTTATTAAATATATTCAAAATAAAAAGCCAGGAACTACATTCTGAAGAAACACATCTGTCCATCAGAGATAGTCACTTATTTATACAGAGATAGTCACTTATTTACATATACGTGGGGATCTTATTATGGATATTTCATATTTTGCAGGAATTTCACAGTGCGGTTTAATTTACAGATGCCAAAGTGTGTACCTATGTGTTAGTCTGTTTGATTTTTCTGATGAAAGAAAGATGATGTCAGGCACTGATTTCATGACTGCTGAATAATTTTTGTGGAAAGGCTTTCATTGCACATATTTTGTGACCAGCTGCTTTCAGTGCTGGTAAGATAGAAGTGACAGAAACATACTCTTTCCCCTTGTTTTTAGGTAGCCCTTCCTACGTATTTGATTTTGATAATTTTTTCCTCTGGAATGTTTGAGAGACTGAAGCAGAACATGCCATCTTTCATGGGCACGGGTGAAGCAGCTAGGTGGCAATGTTCTTCTTGTTTCTTGTTGTTGTACTGGTCCATGATTAAGATATTTATTAATAAAGAGTAGTAGCTTGTAGATTTCATAGACAGAATGGAGTTAATTAAAGGAATTTTTTCATAAATAGTGATCTCATTGAGATTTGAGAAGATATCTTCCTGTAAAACTATTTATACTTGTTGCACATAGGCTAGCTAAGAGACTAAGCTAAGACTGGCATCTGTCAGTCTGTCATATCTGAACATTGAATTATTTGTAGATATTTTAATATTTTTTTTGTTAATACAATAAAAATAAGACCTGAAATATTTTCTGGTAAAAATGTGTTTATTTCTTCCAGGTTAATTTTTTGATTGACTCATTAGTTGTGAGCTTTCAATTAACACACCAGCTGGGAGAGTCCTGAAAAAAGAATCTGTAATTCTTCCTGATTTACCTCCCCATGTCATTCATTACTGGAGTTGTCTGGTTTATATCTAGTCTAAAATGGCAAATGAAAAGTAGAAGGAGCTCTCTCTTAGTTTCATCTTCAAGGACTGAAATATGTTGCAGTCTCTTTAAAGGTGATGCTTTCTTGTCTATATGTAGCTTTACTATTTAGCCAAGCAGATCACTCTTAGTGTGGAGTGTGGAAGAACAAGTCATTACTCTGTGTTGCCTGTTTTACTTGTTTATTTTAACTTCCCACAGGAACCTCACTGGTTTGATTAGAGATACAGAAAATGGCTGAAAATGGCTGCAAATGATGATAAGGGTGGGGTTTGACTCCTTTACCTGTGCCTGTTGTGCTTTAGTCGAAGTTTTTGTCTTCAGAAAGTGTTAGTAGTTTAGGTTTTGCTAAAACCAACAGCTGAAGCCCGTGTACAACAGTAATTTTTTTGCATTCTTGTAGATGTCATATTTTACCAAAATGTCCTACTCTGTAATGAGGGTGTGATCTAAATCTCTGTTGCCTTTGAAGGAATATGGTATGTAAAGCTTTCATACGTATTTACTCCAATACAACATAATTAGGATTGTCTTTTTCCTCATTTGTTTCAAACTACGGTTTCTCCTGAAGAGTATTTCCTGGAACCATGTTCTAAACAAATTTCTGTAGGTGAATTATTTGTCTTTAGGAAAAATCATTCATGTTAATCTTGTTTTAGTGATTGTAAGAGGACATGCGAAATCTTCTCTGTTGTCTTTCTTTTGTAATGATTATACAGAAAGAAAGGGAACTGTTCAAAGCAAAATTTTTTTTCTCTATTCTTGTCTTAAAGATATTTTCATGGTTTAAAAAAAAAGATCAACGTGTTTTGTATTGTGCGTGTTATTTAAACTGTTTGGATTTATAAAAGGGGTGAGGCTTGTGTGAGGATTCGAAGGTAGTTAGACATCACGTTAAGTCACTTGAATCCTTGTGAATTTCCATGTATCAAAATTTAACGCAAATTGAACTTTGGAAGCAGTTGTTATGATACGAAGGTATCTGGTAGAAAAATAGGCCCAGTATTGGATGAGGGTGTATTTTGGTTTGGGGCCTTTTGTAGTTTTGGTTGTTGTTTTGTGTTTATTTTTTTAATTAACAGTAGTTTAGAAGCTGTCAAGTTCTAAAAATGAAGCAGATTAAAGTTCCGTGTTGTATGGCCATGTCTCTCGGTTTACTGTGCCTTTAAACCGGTGGTAAATTGCAGTGCCCTCTAAATGCATTTTAATGTTACTACATTCAGCACACCAAGAAAGAATACCCTTTGCAAATGACTATATTATGCAGCTAAAGATTTAGGTTTTACTTTGATTTCTTGAAACTGTTTGGTAAGTGTATTCTCCCCAGCTGAGAAATCCAAAGGGGGAAATAGAAGTGCTTGTTTTTCTTTCTTCTTTCACATATTTGATGAGAACAGTCAGTCCTATTAGGAAGGAATAGCGATCTGGTTCGCTTATTCTGCTTTTCAGATTTGACAGTCAAAGAATAGAGTATCATGGGGTTTTAAATCACCCAGAAACAAACCATAGTGCAAAGCATTTTTTCCGAAATTTGATTGATGATTCCAGTAGGCAAAGAAGAGTCTGTAATTAAACACAATCTAATGAGCCTCTTAACAAAAAGCGTATTTTATAATAAAAGTAAATTTTATGTGAAAGCATTATATGAATGTATTAATAGTATATGAGAAGATGCACTAAAGTCCACCTCGTTTCTTCCAGTTTCTTAGCAGGAATAAGAGGAAGGCTGTGTAGAACTGATGACATTCGCATTTTTATGTCACAACACTGTGCCCTGGAAACATGAAAGGGTTTTTATCAAGAGCCCCAAGGCAAGCCTTTTGATAGAGGTCCTGCTAAATCAAACCTAAAAATGAAGCACAAGTGAACTTGCACTCCTGTGACCACAGGGAGAGGTTCTGTGTGCTCAGTTGTAGTAATTTCTCAGTCGCTTTCTGTAAAAGTGGGAGAAGCTGTGAGCAAAGATGCTGCCGTTATATCGTGACAAAGTGATAGCGCTCCCAGAAATGTCTGCCTGCCTCAGGTTAGCAGAACATCCAATTCATGAACAGTAAATGGGCAGAAGATCCTTGTGCGGTCGGAGGAGGAACAGATGTACTCTCTTTGTTGGTTTGTTTGTGGTTTTTATAGCAAGATTATTTATAAAATATTAAGCACATAAAATGAGGAAATGCAAGGAAGCCAGA
The DNA here is from genome assembly GCA_013396935.1 of Baryphthengus martii. Taxonomy (NCBI): domain Eukaryota; kingdom Metazoa; phylum Chordata; class Aves; order Coraciiformes; family Momotidae; genus Baryphthengus; species Baryphthengus martii. Next base: position 446,610 of record VWZK01003937.1, on the reverse strand, counting down.
TGAAACATGTTTTTGCTTTCTTTTCAAAGGTTTGCACTAAATCCAGTTTTGCAGTCTTAAAGTTCAAGCCACAGAATTCTGCTATTTCAGAGAACTTCAGTTACATAGCGCACTTCTAGGTTTCCTGTAAGTAGTAAACTATGTAAAGTTACAGCAGTGAATTTCCTGTGATTTTTAAATTGTACATGACTGTGGAAGAGATATGCTGTATTTGGTCCCTTTTGCATTTTTTTCTGCAATTCTGTGGGGGGAAAAGCTCAATATTTAGATAAATGTAAATCAGCTTTACTGCTGGTGGTCCAAGTTTGCTACCAGATGAGGTAGATTTCAGAATAACTTTGAAAGCAGCTAATTATCTTTAAAATGTTGGATCCAGCACCTTCTGCATGGTGGGTTATCATTCTGCGTGGTAACTTCTGTGCATACACAGACGTTGTAGAGAGGAGGATGTTCAAATGACGAGGTGTGGTTTTTACTTCCGGGAGAAAGTGTCTGTTTATTTTTCTTTTAACTTCTGTTAGGACACATACTAAAAAATGCTAGGACTGAATTTAATACCTCTTCTCTAACATGCTTATTGCATTGCAACATTCTTTGAACCTTAAAGTTCAGTAGCTGTGTAAGCCTGAGATTGGTGATGCGTTTGCGTATTTTTTTAAACCGTGCATCAGAGCATTACGTCTTTCTTCTTCAAACGTCTGATTGTTTTTAATAATGTTTATGGGTAAAAAAAAAAACTCAGGTTGGATTTTGGTTTTGGAAATCCTTTATTTCTAGAAAGCTTGGAACCTAGGTCTCTGGTTGTTTTAGGGAGGAAAGATGTTTGATATATTTATGTGTAATTGTTATTACATGTTCCTTGTTGGCTGAATGTTTTTACTTAATATAGCTGAGTGCTTATGAAAATGAAGAGCTAATAGCATTAACCACGAGTCTGGCAGAGTGTTCATAGGCCATCTTTACAAGCTTCTGGATTCTCTTCTGTGCGTGGTCTTCTGCCCAAGCCAACTCTCCCTGTTCCAGTTGTAAGCTTTTCTTTGAGCACATACTGCTAATCGTCCTGAACTGAGCCAAATTAAATGGTGTATTTTTAATGAGAAAAAGAGTTTGGATTCCTATCCATATGCTTCAACTGATGTCAAATCCTACTTCAAACAGATGCTGACCTCTATATTACCAAGGCATAAGGGCTAATTATGCTTGAACAAATTTCCAGTTTCATCTATGTATAAGGAACTGTTTTTTTGACGTTTCCAAGGGTACATATATTTTGTTAGATAGGTATAACATACCTGCTAAATTCCAGTATCTTGAACACATGCTATTGAAAAGAAGATAAAACCAAATATTCTTAGAAGATTTGCACCTCGTTGATCTTTACCATGTTATACTTCTGCTGGAGATTAATCATCAAGAAGAAAATTGTGCTTTCTGCTTAAAAAGTGCATGCCGTCTTTTTTCAAGAAGCTTATCTTCCAGCTCAGCCCGCCATTCCCTATGCACCAGTTACAAATGGTTCAATCTGGCATTAGTAACTGGGGGAGCTGGTAGCACTAGCTGTTACCAACAGAAGGCTTTGAAACTACGCAGATGGCCCTATCCTCTTTCCTCTCCTCTTTTGAGTTAAAATGTGTAAATGTAAATCATGCATGGTTAGGATTATTCCTTAGAATGCCTGTAAGTAGCTCTTATGTATAAATCAGTTAAGGCTTGAGGCATTTATGTGGAAAGGATACATGTAAAAGATTCCTGAGTGTGTTCTCTCTGCTGTCTTCCCCCCCCCCCCCCCTCTTTTTTTTTTTTTTTTATTAANCCCCCCTTTTTTTTTCCTTTTAGTTACAATTATTCTATAGAACCATGTGTACCTGTACAAAGCCTATCATAAACGAAGCGCAAAAGGCTAAATAAGTGATCATGAATGATTTGGAGTGGTAGAGCATCTGGCCTGTAACGAATAGTATTTTATTTCATATAAATTTCTGGTTTAAGCTTTGATTTAGAGACCGGGTCTGCTTTTCTGAAAGTGCACATATGGTTAAGTCAGAGTTCACAGATAAAGATAGTACAACATTAGGGCTTTAGCTGGCAGTGTTGATAGTAACAGTAATATGGATAAAGCCTGTCATACAGATCCTGTAACACTCCATAATCTGAGAAAACATAGAAATCAAACTTGTAGAACTGAATTAGAGATGTGTGGGTATTAAAATACTCTATTCACTTCCATTTAAACTCAGACCATCTGTTGTTTCCAGATGTACCGCTTCCTGCAGCAGTATACTGGGAATGCCATTACAGCATCAACAATTTTTTTTTTTATTTTTTTTTTTCCTGGTTCCGTAGTGTCATTTCCAGAAGTTCCAAACTACCTACCCACTGGTATTGCTTCCATGAATGACGGTGCACCACGGCAAGGGATGTAAGGTTACTCCGTGGGTAACTGGTACTACGGGTGGCAAAAATACCTTCAGATGTAGCATATAATGTTTTGAAGGCTTTGGTGATACGTTTCAAACTATGTATAGTACAACACCTTAATCTCCTACTGTCTGTAAAGCAATGAGCTGTCACCTCCCTCAAGACCACTGCTTGCCTCATTAATATCGCTGGAACAAATTATCACTTCACAGCCCAGAAATCTTCTGTAGCAGTTGTGGTGATTGATGTAACAAGGCTAAAAAATAATGATGAAATGCATGTTCCAGAAGACAAATTCAAATGGCAGGATCTTCAAAGGCAATTAAATGTGACACAGGAGGAGTCTTCCTGGAATAATGTGTTTCCAAATAAATGGCAAGGTAACAGTGATATTCTGCTGTTATTATACATAAACTAGTTTTGTATGCAGTAATTATCTCTGAAAACTAAGCATACAAGCATTAAAAAAAAAAAAGTAAGTTTAATATATTTTAAATATGTGGACAGAAGAAAGTGAAGTGAGAAATAGTGACTATATCATTTGCCTCTTAATTACAAACTTTGTCACAGGTAGGTGCTTAAGAATTTATATGTAAATAAATCATGTCGGTGCTTTTGAGCATCTGTTTTGTTGCAACCTATCTAGAGCTGCTATTAGTCCAATATACAGCTGAATTGTTATAAAATAATTAGCTACTTTTGTTGGCTTCAAGTAATTTACTGGCTTCTGAATCAAAATACAGTTGTAAGTAGTAAACCTTGTGTACCAAAGGATTCTGATGCTTCTCCAAGTGAGGTCAAAATGTAAATGCACTAGTGTAAGTAACTTTATGTACCTGAATTGGCAAGTTAGTCTCTGATCATAACTGCGAAATGCAGCCGGTGTTTTTGTCTCCTGTGATTACACAGATTTCAGGGGAGCAGCTCAGGTAAACAAAACCTGCAGGACTGGGCACTTTTCCTTCCTGCTATTGGGGTGATTTTTTTTCCTACAAGAAACGTAACTTCTCACCTCTTCTGCAGTGTACCCGAATACCTGTCACATTAGACTCGCTTTCAGGAGACAGCTCGGTTTAAGACAGGCCAGGAGTATTTTATTTCACTGGGATTGCTTATTGCAGTACTTGGGCTTTTGAAAATCAGGAATCTCATTTCTCTCTGTACTTGTAGCAATGCAGTGAAATCCAAGGTGCCTGAGAGACCGTCGCGTGTAGGTCTTGCATTTATGCATGTCTGATGGGATAGCCTTTCTATCTAGGACATCTCTACAGTTATACCTTCTAAGAGCTTCTGGGAAGGAAATAACTACATATGAAGAATGTGGTAATATTTTATACAAATATTTCTTTTTAGTAGTCAAACAGGTAATTCTGAGTAACTGGTTTAATCAGGGTTTCCCAAATTTTGTTTAATTTTTTTTTATGTGTGTGTAATGCGTAAAACTGACAGGAAACTGTCACTCTTCTTGGTAGCTGTGCTAAAAGCATATTAATACTTTTATTTAAGATCTGTTTCATCCCATGCTTTTCAGGATAATGAGATGCATGCTAGGAGAATTTGAGGGAGGGAAAGAGCATTCTCTTGCCCTATTTCTGTTTAAAATTGAGGTTAGAAGTTTTATATTCTTACACTGACCATTTTAGCATACAAAAGCTGTTTTTCTTATATAAACCAGTGGAGAATTCCGTGTTGTGGTTTCCACATATAGATCAGCTTCTCCCCCAGCACCAGTGGACACATACATCTAATTGAATTTCAGCTCCCAGAGGTTTGAAGTTCTTTCTTTTAAATTCTGATAGAACAGCCACTTATGAATGGATGGAAATTGTAAATTTAAACCAAAAAAGAGTTGGTGTAATAGAAATGTTGCTGAATTCTTCTCTGTGATGTACTTTGGGAGAAAGCAAAATGCATTCCAAAGCAACAGTGTACTGAAAAATGGAACTCTCTGAAAGTTCTCAAGCTCAATGTTTTGAAAACATTTCAAAGATCGAGATACTAAGCATGAGATACAGCAAACTCTACAGGTTGAAAATGAACATAGTTGGGGTAAAACTTAAAATAGCTCTTTTAAGAATATAGTTGGAAAACATTATTATAAAAGCATTAATAAATGAGTGGACATGATCTATTCGAAAGTGCTCATGTGAGCAGGCTTGATGTTGGTTTCGTGCCAGGAATTCTGACAACTGACCTGTTTGTTCTGCAGTTGGGTTCTAGTATGCTTTCGTATGATGCCAAAAGTTAGATTTTTCTTTTTATGGGGTTAGTGTAATTTGCTAAAGAAATCCTGCAGTGTTTTTGACAACTTGGAATGCAGTAAAATCAGAGATTGCTACAAAAAATCAACTACTGTATTTTAGTAGCCCTGTGTCAAGGTTTAGGGTCAGGGCCATCCAGTAGATCTGTAACAAATGCTCTCTCCTGATCCCCTTTCCCTTCTCAAAGGAGAAGAGAAAGGGAATAAGGGAGAGAGACTTATTGATTAGAAGAGAAAACTCAAATGGCTGTAATGAAAGTAACAAAATGGATTATATACAAATACATACAAAACCAATATCGAACTCAACCCTCCTGATGGCAATTACATCGCCGACACCACTGGTGCCGTGGAGCAGGCACTGGGGATGTCCCAGATTGAACTCAGTGGCAGATGGGAACTGGAGTCAGGAGATGGATTCTGGAACATGATTCAGGAACACAAGGATTGGGATTGAAGGCAGAATGTAGAGTCCTCCTCAGATGCCAGCCATTGAAGAGGAGAGCTTGACCCTCGTGATCCCTCAGCTTTATACTGAATATAACATATATGGGATGGAATCCCTCGTTGGTCAGTTTAGGGTCACCTGTCCTGTCCACTCCTCCCTGCAGGTGCAGCCTTTTACTTTCTACACCCCCCACCATGGTACACAAGGTTTAGCAGTGACCTTGTTCTGTGCAGCAGCAAGTATAAGCAAGAGCCTTTCTGCACACGCCGATCGTTGGTAATTAACTCCAAATATCGTGTGTTATCAGTGCTAGAAGCAGACACTGTCTGTGAAAATACTCTGTTAACTTCAGAAAGTGCAGTTAGAAGAGACTGAGCTAAGAAGTAAAATCAGTGAACAGGATTAGTTCTGTTCTAACTCAAACCAGAACAACTTGATTCTACGAAGAAATGTACAGTCATTGAAGCAAGGATCTGTCTATGTGGGTCTTTGCAACATGAGGGTCAGAGAATGCATTTTCAAATTAATTAAAAGGTTTTTGCTGACTTTGGTGGCCCTTAGGTCGTGACGTCATAGAAATAGGAGAAAATGGGTGGGTTTTGTGTTTAGTCTTTCAGTGTATAGTCACTGAAACAAAATGGTTACTGTGCCCCTCACTTAAACTATCCAGATAATCTAGATCAGTGCGGATTGGCTGTCCTCTTCTGTTGGAAGGAATTAAAAGTGGAAGGAACAGTTTGGATACTTGAGAGTGTGTAGTGTACTTTTATTTCCTTAAAATGAAGAATGTTTGACCACCAATTTTGATAGAAGTGTGTGATTGACCCATTCTTGTCATAATGGTTTTGGATCTGGTGTCCAGGATTCAATGCTTTTCTTTATGTTCCTACTACTTATCAACAACTTACTAAACAAGGGGAATGCGTAAATAATTTTCTGAACTTTTAACTGTCCCAAAAATTGCAAGAGTGATTTTTTTGTTTGTTTGTTTGTTTGTTTTTTTTTGTTTTTTTGTTTTCTATCCCTGGATGTTTTATCACTCACTTAAATAATATTAATACTTAAGCATGTGACTAAATTAGATGGTTGTAGTGTGGAGAGTTCTGGACTTTTTAATTTTGGAAGAACTTAAGCCATCTGTTGCCTTGAAGCAAAGAGATTTAGTAATCAAGTGCAACAGTAAGAAGGAATTTATCTAGGGAGGCTATTAATTAACAAACTTGGATAAGGTTCAGCATCTTCTTGCCTTTAAAAGTCAAGTCAGTTCTGACAGATTGGTTGGACGATTAGATTTTTTAGAAAGTCAGTATTGCACTAGGCGTTCTGTAATTTCACTGTACTCCTACCCTAGAAAAGAGTAACTGGATGAAAAATCTACTTAGTTTATAAAATAATTTTGTTTTTTTTGCTTTTCAGGGAAAAAAAGTGAAAAGAAACTTGATCTACTTGCATGTAGTCATCTGAGGGAAAAAAAAAGCAACAGGTCTCTTAAAACTCAGGTAGATACTACTTCTCAGATTTTATATAGTAATATTACTGGCTTTCACTTATTTTACAGGTAATTTTATTCCTCTTTGGGTATAAATAACCTATAAATGTTAAAATATATAGTTGTCATTGCTGTGTGAAAATCTGGCTGAATTCTTCCATTGCAGAGGGCCAGTGGAGTCCATATTCTGTAGCATTTGGTGTCATTGGAAGCTGCATGGGACGGGAGCCTTTCTGTTCTGTCAGTTGCTGATTTTTCGTGTTAGTGCTCATAGGAGCGAAAGGATGTTTGTGGTTTATAGTAATCAATAAAAAATATACTTGAGCTTGTTTTTCTGAAGTTTAATAATTAATAACATTTTCTTAGAAGTAGGGAATTCTTGGTGGAAGCCTAAACGTGAAGACTGCAGTGATTTTATTTATTTATTTTTTTTTTGTGATTTGGCAGGGTTGTTAAAGGTAACTCTTGGTGACCGAGCATTCTGGTAGCTTTTAGGAGTCTTATGACAGTAGTTGAGGCGGTGTTGCTCAGCGACTTCTGTTTTGCTTAGGAAATAATACCAAAGAAAAGGTCAGAACAAAAGCCATTTATCCTCTGAAAGCCATTGCATGTTTTTTAACATTTAGAACCATGTTCCGTTCCTGAAATCCTTTCCTCCTTGGGCTTTCATGACTCAGCCCTCTCATGCATCATTCGCTGGTCTCTAATCCTTTCTTTGTTATCCTCCCTCCTCTTACCTTTACAGCTGGATTTTCACTGTCTGCCTGATTTCTATCATTGCTATCTTGCCCACTTCTCTTTGTACAGCTTTTCTCTGGGCAGTCTTAACAGGAGGAGTTGGGCAATTGCTGTTGTTTTCTACCTGCCTGTTTCATTCTGCCTGAAGGAATCTGGCAGGGTTTGATGGCTCAGGGCTGCAGCAGGCCCATTTCTGTGACTTCAGGTTGACCCAAACTGGCAAAGTGAGTGTGCTTTTTGTAGTTACATTCTGAGATAAAATCACTTCTCTGACATAAGAGTTAAATCTCTTAATCTTGTTCTGTCATTCTTCAGTACTATGACCATTGCCTCTAGTCTTCCCTAAACAGATTCGCTTTATAACCACTGAAATCTCCTGGAAAAACTAGATTTCTGGCTTGTCATTTCAATACCTCTTCCAATACGCTTTCTCTGCCTCATCAAATATAAACTGGTTAACTTTTCCCTTCTTGGGTCTCTGTGGCCTAGTTTCTCTTTTCGCAGCCTAGGAGAGGAGACAACTCGTGCCCAAATGAGCCTGTGCCAAGCTTCCTCTTGATCTAGTAGAGTGTTCAGGAAATACCTTGGTCCCTTTCATTCAACATAAAGGTTACCCATAAATGTCTGCAAAGTTAGTTCGTCATCCTCAAATGCCTGTGTAAACTCTGCATTCGTGATCTCGATGGAACATTTAACACCAGTCACTTCAGATTGTTCTCTGAGACTGCCTTTTAACCAGCATTCTCTCGTTATTTATTCCCTTTTTCTTCTCCCATCTGTTTGTTGTATTCATCTGTTCCCTCCCGTCTCATTCTTGATTTGTAAACTGTCTGACTTAGATCACTTCTATTTGGTATTTGTGCAGTGCCTGCTAGAATCGGAGTCTGCAAAATCTTTTGAAGTGACAGCTCTAAGGGAAAGCTAATGCTGTTTGGAGCACTGTGAAGCTACGTATAAGGGGTGTTGCAGGAGAATGTGTGGAGAAGCCGTTCCTTCTACTTTTTTACATTCTCATCTTTGCTCCTTCACTCAGCATTTGTGTTTGATACATTCTTGGAGCCTAGGGACAAATTAAAGGATAAAACTCTTCTCTGAGTGGCACAGGAGCCTCAAAACTTGCTCCTACTTTTTACTTGGCAGTAAAACTGAAGTAAACGTTGATCTCCTCAGCAATATTTATTTGGTGATTTTGAATTAAGCTCTAATGGTTCAGCTATTACACACAAATTCACTCAATTTAAAAGCGTGCATAATTGTGCTGGAGTAACATTTATAACGAAATAATTAGTGGCCAGCTTGCCAGTATCGGAACATGGCGTTAGAGCTGCTGCCCAAGGCACTCTTGACATTGTCCCTCTCTCTTGGCTGCATTTGGTGTCTTAACAAATGTGCTTTTTACATTCCACGTTATGTTTTATAGTAAATCCTTTAGTTAGTGTCTCTTATGAGATTAAATGGCAATTGAACTTTGCCATGTTTCAATTTCCATTAAGAAGTAGTAGAAGAGTTGCCTTTAACAATTTTGTAGAGTAAAGGGCATAGGAAACTTTTTGGTACGTGATGGGCTGAAAGTGAAGCGTTTTGCCTACCAAAGACCTTAGATCAGTAATCTCTGCTGTGTTTGTAGACATCACTGCTGTTGGCTGCTTTCTTTGCTGGGTGATACGAGTCTAAATAGACCAGCGGATTTGTAGCAAGGTTGGAAACCTTAAAAAGGGAAAATTCACACTCTAGAGTCTTCCTGAAAATCCAATACTTGAGTTGTGGAACCAAATATTGAAAACAAAGCACGTGAGGATTCTTAGTTTTTGTATTGCATATAGATTAATGAAACAAAATTAACAGAATGTAGTAATAGGTAACATGTATGTCAAGAGGAAAAATAAATAGGGGAGGTGAATACACCAGACATAAACTTGACTTTGTTCTAAAAAGAAACAGTAAATACACAATTTGTCAGTAGTATATTTGATGTTGAACAAAACTAAAACATTTGAGACAGATCCACAAATGCAAAAGGTTTCTCTACTTCTTGCTACCTGCTTTTTCAAGCTGAATTTTTAAATAGACTATAAACTGAAGAGTCTGAAAATAACTTCTAGTTCTTCTCTGTTCCATTTATCTCTGTATTGAAGGGGAGAAAGATAAATGTGTGTGTTTTCATTCCTTTTTCAGCAGCACTGAGCAATTAGGCCCAGCAGATAGCATTGCTGAGCCTTTCAGTGAGAGTTTTGCAGAGGGCATATATTTAGTCAGGCTGCTTCAGGGAGCAAAAGCGATCCCACACATCTGCAAGGTAGAGTGTTACTATTTGGAAATACTCGGTGTTGGCTACACAATAGGCTTTTGTCCTTCGCTGTGAGGTTTTGATGCTTTTTGATGCTTAAGCCAGATATTTAGTTCTTTAGTTTTATTTCCATCACTCATTAGAATTGATATTACACAACACGTTTATATCTCAGCTGTCTTCTACCATATGGTGCTGAGGGGTTTACTATTCAACTTGCCAGATTTATGGAGAGAAATGGAGCACACAAATTGTTTGAATGTATTTGAGTTTGGGAGGGAAGAGGTATAAGGTATGAAAGGGAACTCCTCTCCTACAGAAAGTCAAAGAAACGTTCTCTTTGCACATATCATCTTGCTCTGACTTCTTCATCAGCCGATGTGACTTCATGGAGGAGCGTTCTGTTACATGTCTAAATCCCAGCAGTATTATTTAGAGCTTCTAATCAATGTCAGTTATTAAGTATACTGCTTTTAAGGACTGCTGCTTTTCTAGCAGTGGGTTACCATTTTTAGATGAATTATGTTGAAATCTGCTAAAGCCACCAAAAAATATTATCAGAAGTACGAAGTCAAGGTAGTATTTTCCAAGTCCAAATGCAAATACGCGTTTCAGATGTTGTTGAAAGATGAACAGAAATACAGAGAACTGTGCCTCCTCCAAGAAGGGGATTGTTTCTCCCAATGTTGCCTAACTGATGATTTAATAGCCCCATAACCTTATAGCCAGGGCTCACTTTTTATCTGATTTGCTATACTGGAAAAGGATGTTAATGTGGATACAGTCATTTTTCTCATGCCTAAACCTTGCTTAGGTGTGTTCAGAGTTTAAAATTTTGCCCTCTCCCTTTCTTCAGGTTTTAATAATGAATTTAATTAGAAAGGAGTATGAGCCTCTTCCTCCTCCAGAACTCCTGAAGTCCTAGACCTTCCCTACACTGTTAACAAGATGCTCATCTAAATACGGGGGCAAAAATGACCTTTGCAGGCTGGTAGGGCAGCTCTTTCCACTCGGTGTGTGAAAAGCCTGCACAATCCACAGCATTTCCCACGAACGCTGCATTTTCTCTAGTGCACGTAATATTTTTTCTCTTTGTGAATTGCATACCTGCAGCTTTTAATTGGCTCTTACTGAGGCTGGTCACTCACTTCAGGGATTTGAAGTTAGTTGACCTTGTGAAAGTCAACAGTCTTGTGAATGCGACATCCCTGTTGGCACTGGCTAAATTCATGTCTCGTGCTGCATTGGTGCCTGTAAAGTCTCCCTGGCCCCCTCTTATCCTTATGTCCCTGTGTACAGGGCTAAATCCTCTCTCCCAAAGTATAGGAAATACAAAACACATAAAAGATATTGCCTTTACAACAACAACAACAACAAAAAGATTATGATGATGATGATCATCTTCAAAACAATTTTGTCTTCAAATGGCTATTTTTTTTATACAGGGAAAAAAATAGAGGAGGTTGCTTTGAGGAGATGAGGTAGAAGGATTTGAATTTAATGTTCTTATTCCACATCAGTTGTTTATTATGCAAAACGTTCTGTCACGTTCTGCTCTAGCAATTTATTTGCTTTTGGTGACTAATTTTGCAAGTCAATAGCGATTTTTGTCATTGAGGTTGCTGATCATATATAGCAAGGTGCTAGTTTATTTTCAGATCTACTAGAATCAGAATTTGAGTTGTTTATTATATTAATATTCCCTTTTTGCTGGAATTTACTAGCCTTTAAAAAATTCCGAGATGATGCGGCAGCATTGTCACCAAGTCCTGCAGTTGGAAATCCTGCAGTCTGAAGAAAAAAGCCAGGTGTGATGGTTCTACCTGGACCAGTGCCTTGCATGGGTGCCTGGTCTGCTCAGGAGTGCAGGTGAGCGGCGGAGCAGGAGCTGCCAGTGATCTGAGAGCACTTCATGCCTTGCGTTATGGCAGCAAGTAACCAGCTCTATTTTTTGTAACTCTGAGTGGTAGTTGGGTCTTACTACTGCATGTATTTTTATCTTACTGAAAAAAAAAATAAATCTGTTAAACAGTGCATCTACAGCAGCTCTTAGTATACAATGTACACTTTCACTATACATTCGTTGGTTGTAGACACACTGAAATAAGCATTTCAGATTGTCCTAGTTACTATTATATTGCTAAATACTATTTTTAACATAGAACTTATATATTCTTTTGCTATTTTCAAGTATTAGTTCAGTATATTTTTAACTTTAAAAATAAGAGTTAATAATTGTATTTATTTATGACTTTTTAAAGCCTATATTGATATAGAACTAAGATGTTATGATAATTCTCAGTCACTAAGGAAGAGCTGCTTTTAGCGTGTGCTCTAGGCTTTACTGGTGAAGTTAAAAAAGTAATCCGGGTTGGATGGACCTGTAGGATTCCCTTTGGATTCACCTGGACTCTTCACAGAGCTGATCCCCAGCCAGAGTGTCCTGTCAACAGAAGTGTCTAATGTCAGCACAGTGTTAGCGACTACTGAAAATAATGGTCTAATTGCACTGCTGTTTCTTCTGGTTCTGGAGCAGACAAGCTGAGATATTTTAAGACGATCTGACTACAAAGATTAGTCAGCCCTTTTAAAGAATGTGGTTTCATTTTACATCATTTGATTTACATTATTCGTTTTACTTTTGTCGTCTTTTGCGTTTTTGTAGAAAAAGATGAATAGTCTGAAAGTCTCATCTGAGAGAACAGATATTGCACCCATGAAATGAATGCAAAATGAGTTGTGTTTGTACTTACATACACCTACAAATACACACTTGTGTCTAATTATTATTAAGTAAAATTTATTAGGCACAAGAACTCTGTGATATGTACACAATTTTGGCCGTTTTCTTAGAAAAGACACTTTGACAACATAATGTGTTATGAACAAATCAAAATAATTTGCAGAACTTCTTTCACTGTCATTAAAATTTAAAGAACGTCATTTAGATGAACTGTAGATAATCAGCCTGCCAGGAATCACAGAACAGGAAGCACATCACTCTTCTTTCTTACAAACTAGGGGTTAATAGACAACAGATGGGGCCTGCAATATAGGAAGTAGAGGGGG
>VWZK01003937.1:392891-433848 GCA_013396935.1 Baryphthengus martii | reverse complement strand
TTTTTTGGGGGGGGGGGGGGGGGGGGGGGGGGGAAAGGATATTTTTTCATCTGTTTTATTATTTATAGTGTTTTCAGCTAGGAGGCTGATAGGCTGGAATTTTCATAAGCATTTGGTGTTAGCTTAGTAGTGGGAGCAGTGTGAAGTCAATACCAAATGGTTTTGAAACTCTCCCACACAAGGTCTTTCTCATTTTAAGTGCTTCACTAGACACTCCGCTGAATGGAGGTGGGGGAAGAGGTGACCTTGAGAGGAAGGACAGACAGAAGAGCTGAGTTCAGCCCTCACCTGAGGGCAGTGGCTGGGCTCAGGCCTCCACCTGTCTGTGCTGAGCAGCTTGCAGGAGCCAGGCTGCTCCCGGGAGCACAGGGACAGCGCAAGAGTCAACGGTTAGGAAGGGGAAGTGCTTGTTAGGAAGGCAGGACAATGAATTCTTGATGAGAGTTGGTAGGGACCTGGGAATACGTTGCCTAGGGAAGTTGGATCCTTGAAGAGTGTCACGATTTGGCTGAATAAGGCTGTGTGAAACCTTGCCTTTGAACTTACATTGAAATGAGGCCTGGTTTGAGCAGGTTGTGAGACCTCCAGAAGCCTCTTCCAGACATTTTTTAAAGCTTTTGTATTATTTAGTTTTCAGTAATTCTTAATTATTTCCTATATTATTTTCTCCTAATGCTTGATTTTTATATATGAGATTGTTTTGGGAACAGTTTGGTCAGTTTTTGACATCTTTTCTGAGGAAGCTCTTGGCTGCTTTTTTTTTTTTTTTTCATTGACCACCTAGCTTAATGTCCAACGTAGGTGTTTTCATTAGATTATAAACTAACATTGTGTGCTTACATGGTTGTTTATCTCTTACGAAATGAGAAAGAATCATAAACATAAATGCAGTTAGTAATTTTCTGTAAAATATAATACTGGATATGCCTCCAGCGGCCTTTTGAATTGGAGCATTTCTTGCAAATACCTAAATCCATAAACATCTAAAATATCTAAATCCAAATATCTAAATCCTCTGTCTTAATCACAGGGCAGATGTAAGGAGCTTGACAGCTGCTGCTTGGTACCAGCGCTCTACTCGAACTGCTGTAAGGAGATTGCTGCTATAGGCAGGCTGTAGCTCTGGCTGGCCAGCACACCCTGTGGCTGAGCTGTCCCCAAACTACAGTCCTGCCTGCACAGGAATCTGGGCCTTTTTGCTCCATTCCCATGTCACTTAGTGCTGCACGTACAGGTCTCTGCCCTGGAATTAACCTTACCATGCTTTAGCGATTCACTTGATCTAGAAGACGACTCAGATTAGCAGGGCTGACACCCTTCTGTGACCCACCAACACCTCCACTGCAAATTAGAGACACCTTTTAATGCAGGTGTCTTTCCGTTTGTTCACTGGTAGTTAAGACTTTGAGAGAAAACCATTCAGTCAAGAGTGTCTTGATCCTTGTCATAGACTGATTAAACAGCAGTACTGTGAATGAAAGAAGGGTCATCTAAATCCCAGTATCATTGCTTTTTTATCCTTTAGCTCATACCAGATACTTGAGTTAAAGTTGAGCTGTTGGGCTGCAGCTGAAAGGCCCTGTTGTCTTTTCCAGTTGGCCTGAACAGGTAGAAAATTTGATGCCTCCTGAGAGCTCTGAATTCGTTAATGCTTTTGTGAAGTACCTAACACCATGTATGCTTTCATCAAAATACTGAATTGGGAAATGGAACGTAGATATTCTTTGTTATTTCAGGAGAAGGATTGCAGGTGTTTTTCACGCCTTAGGAATACACGTGTAGTAAAATCAGTGTGAGAGTGAAAACGGGAAGCAGCATTTGTTGATTAGAATGCGCCTCAGCCTTGCTCTCTTCCCCTCACTGAGGCAGAGGACCAAGAAGAATACAAGAATTAGAAATTACTCATCTTCTTACTAATATGATAATGGTGTACCTTCTGAGAAGGTCAAAATTTGTTCAAAAATTGGAAAAGAAGAGGAAGTAGATGAGGAGAAAGGAAAGAAATGGGTTCAAAGACAACCCTGTCGGTGAAGACTATGATTATAATTTCAAGGAATCCTTTGAGAGGTGCATGATTCTTAGTTGGATGTGTCTCGAGTGTCAAAAGAGGGTTGAAGGAACGTTTACAAGGCTAGCAGTGTTCATGTTAGCAAATGGTAACATGACTAATTTTAAAAAATGGATCCTCCTAGCCAGGTTTCAGCCTGGTTTACCAACTCTGTTTCTGCTATCAGGAGATGCTATATCAGTGGTCTGCTTATTAAATGGCTCAGTATTTCCAGAGTAATTGAAAAGCCAAGGTGAATAATTTTACAACAAAAATAATAATTTTACAACAAAAAAATCTACCAAGTTCTTCCTGTGCCTCATTTACATTAAACTTGATATATAGATATATATATTTTTTTTTTTTATTGCAGGAGATTACGGTGAAGATTAATGTGAGATAGAATACTGAATTTTCTTGTCATTATGGTATTTCTGGGAAAAATGACCTTCCTAAACAATGATGCCACGTTTTATTTTATCTGGTGCTTTGAACAGTCTAATACGTCTGCGCCTTGCCTACTGCTTGTGCAATAGTCCTACAGGGGTGTGTTTTCCAGCTTTTGAGTGCTTTTTCTATAACTTAGATGAGTGTGGGTCCTGGAATTTTCCTTTATATGCTTACAGGTAAATTCAGCTTAGTAAGAATGGACTCTTTGCAATTCATGGCACCCACAAGTTCCTTATAATGTTAATGTGTGATACTTATATGCCTAATTATGTATTAAATGACTTGCTCTGTCGTCAGCATTCAAGACACCAGTTGACTTCATTAGGAGTTGGACAAAATCTTTCCCCTCTCTTTGCCTATCTGTCCTCCTTCGCCCAGCGTTTTAGGCTTAGGAGTGAGACTCCAGACCAAGCTTCTGAGAGGGAAGTGATGGACGTCAGTGGTTGAAAGCTGTCATCAGTTCCTGATAAATCTTCCTTGCTGCTTACACTGCCAATCAGGTTTTATATTGAAGATGTGTAAACCCTCTGACGGATGCAGCTAAACCCCAAAACATTTCTGTTTACCTCTTCTGAGGTTTTTTTCTGTCAAAAACTTGAGACTGTTGCTTATCTGTCGGCTGGTGTTAGCAGTAGTAGTCGGTAGTTCTTTTGACTTCACGTACACATGCAGGTATGCATGTTTTCTCCAACCTTCTTGGGTTTATTTTTAAAAAATACCAAAATAAAAATTCCTCAATCTGACCATGCATTTCAGAAAGTTAAGATTAATCAAAAAAGATGGCACAAGGTAGTAAGCAGAGAAGTTATCTGCCCTCATCTTTACAGTGTGGTTGTTCTGGGCAGAGTACAAAATTGTTGCTTAATGTGAAAAACAACAAATCAACCCCTCCAAATCCCAGCATATAATATGTTGTTGTAAATAGGTTTGTGGTTATAACAATACTTTCCAGAATCTTTTCCAATAGAATTAGTGGACATGATAATCATGATGCTTATGATGATAAAGTTACTAAAATTTCCTAAGGAAATTGTTGTTGAGCACAAACTGAAGTTGTGGGATGTTAACTTTGTAGGATTTTATGCCTAATGATATACATATATCAAACAGCATGTATTTTATTAGCAATACCTGCCTAATTGCTGGAGGCAGCTGGGAAAATTGGGATCAAAGGCTGAAGAAAATGTTTGTGGTGTTTGGGTTTTTTTTTTTCCTTTCTTACACAAACATAATTCTTAATTCATTGTAAATACAGCTTTGCCCTGGACTTTCACAAATATTTTCTTGAATGCTAAAAACAAATTCTTAACAGCTTGATCAAAGTCCTTTCTTGATTGATTTCTGTTTTCATCTTTTGCCTCTAGATTCTTAGCTGGACAGTGTTGTGTTTATTTGGTTTAGTTGCTGCATAAAAGCAGCTCACCATTTTCTCCTTCCCAGGTTCACATATCTATCACAGGCTGGTACGATCAACTTCTGGGGCTATAAAAAAAAAAAAAAAAGAACATGTGATGAGGGAGCTTGTCAGGTTTGGAGAGTTTTATTAGAGTAGACTGTGCCAGTGTTGCCACACACCAGGCACAGTGGGGCTAGCTGCAGTTTTCAACCATATGAGGCTTGTTGAGGGGGAGAACAGCGAAGTTTGAGTTTATTTTGCAGTTGATGTGGTTTTTTATTCTTATTATATTTATTCCTTAGAAGATTTGGAAGGTTCTTTTATCGTCAGCTAATTGTCAAAACCAAATGAATCTTAAAAGAATACTGGTATGTGTTTAATGAAAGCAACTGATCTACCATTTTCAGACCTACTTCCCTGTTGTTTATTTTATCTGAAGATCACTTTGTAGTCTTGTTCAAAGACCACCTACTTATCATAAGGTAAATTGCAAAGTTTTTCTCATTTTTGCCCTGGAACCATAGTAAAATTGTATATAGCTGTTATGAGCTGTATACAATAGTCCTGAGACTTCTAGTTATCCTCAAGTAAAAGCTCACTTTAGGTATCATGATTGAATAATTTTATTTGGTAGCTGTTTTGATACAATTGATGCCAGGCCTTTCAATCTAATTAGGTGAAGTAGTAATGTATTTTATGAGAAAACATTCTGTTTGCAGAATAGAAATCTGCAGTGGAGTGGTGGTAGGATGTGTCCTTTGGATGACAGATGAATCAGTTCCCTCTGGATCCTCTAATTTGAATCCCAAAGTGACCTTTTTAGTAAATGGTTTCTATTCAAGATGAGTTTACATCTGGTGAACATAGGCTGGTCCTTAAGTCTCTGATGAGAATACATTTCATGAGAGTGTGTCAAGTAGCACATGTCATCTCCATGTGAGAGTGCATCTGCAGAGAACTCTAGTTCTCTGGTAGCACATGGGGCAATGCTGCTTTTTGTTCTTACCTGGTTGATCTTGTGTTGGAACTTTATTGACTAATGTCAGAATAAGGCTGAAAGTATCAGATGAGAATCGTATGGTCCCAGCACCTGGACTGCTTATTTTGGCTGTCCTTCTCCATCATGCTGTGCTCCTCTCCAGTGACCAAACAGGTGGTGACTGATGGAGCAGAGAAGGATGTCTTTTCTCTAGCAAGGTGCCTGGGATGTCTGCAGCAGCCAGCACAACTTTTTCACTTACCTTTTGTGACCTGGCTGCTGTTACATTTCCTTCTGACATCAATCTCTCTCACTCTAACTGATTCCTGGTAAGATAATTGCCCTTTCAGGCCTACTGTGTGAAGCCCCTGTAAAATCTGTTGTGTCAATAATCTGCTTTAACTCAGTTAAATATTTACTTATTCTTGCGGGTATTACACGCTTAGTCAGAATGAGCTGCTCTGTTCTTTTGGGTCACTGGAAAGCGCAGGGTTTGTAAACAGGACTCAGCAAAGCAGCCAGTAACATCTTTGGAGTTCAGAATCCTGTGTTAACAAGACACCAGTTATAGAAAAGCCATCGCTTTTACTTAGGTTCTGTCTGATCTTGGAAGCTGTAGCAAAACTTATAAATGAGGAATTTTAAAGAAGTATGTTGTACTCCTTATCAGTTTTTTTTGGTCCTGCTGCAAAGATAGCCAAATTATGATATTCATAGAAGTACTATGACACATAAGAGATTTTTCCCTTGAAAAAGGTTTTACTATATACAAAAACAAGCTTATCGTTTTGATCTTTTAAAGACATTTTGTATGTAGAAAGTGGAGGATTTCTGTTTTGTTTTGCTTACCCCTAGGTATGAATTGTCACAACAATAATCTAAGCATTTGTATGGGTTTTTTTGTTGGTTATTCATTAGCTGTCAGGATACTTTTTTATATTTGCCCTCTGCATTTATGAGCGTATTTTATTTCCCTATTATAATCACAGTTATGAGGAATTCAGAGACAGAAAGATCTTGATAATTTTTTGTTTCTTCACTGAAAATTTAATAAGGCCTTTGCAGTTTGTTAAAATTCAGCACTGTATTAAAATGTATTATTCTATTGTGTTCCAAGGATCAGTGTCACAAAGCTTTAGCAGTTTTCCTCTTCAGGGCTTCCCAGTGTAATCTCACTTTCTTATTAGAAACAAATTTGATGTGATATTTTCTTTCCAGCAGGCTTTGTTTTTAAAGGCCTGCAGCATTGTTACTTATCCCATTACTTTTTTTTTTTTTTTCCCTTCATTGTACTAATCTCTTCCCTCCATCCAAGTTGTCTCCCTGTCTTAGCCTTGGGTTCTTTCTGGCAACATCATGCAATCAAGTCCTTACACTTAACAGTGGAGTTTCAGGCCCCTTGCCCGCACTATCCAAACTACTGCTTCTCCATGTCATGGGGCCTGGTACAGAGGAAATGCGGAACCACAGGGGGGCATTTAGTAGCAAATCTGAAGCATAATTTTGACATCATCTCTGTTGTCCTCAAACACATTTTTATCTTTAAGGAACATTTCCATCTTTGAATCTTGACACTTTGGTGTTCAAAGAGATGAGCCTGATGGCAACTGTGAGATACCTTTGAGTAAGTGGTCACCCATTAGAATTGCTGGTTAGCTGCTCTGAGGCACAAACGCTGTAGTACTGAAACAGAGGGACATGCCCAGCATTTTGCTAACGCTGACATCGAGGTGAAAAGAAATTAAATACTAAGTTCTATCATGTATGTCCAGTGCTCTGAGCACTGCAGCTGAAGGCAGGATGATGACATAATCCATTTGTGTCCATTGTCACCACAAACTGGAAACAGATCTACTCTCCCTGAATCTAGAGATACTTCCTTTTCTCAGAAAAATCTGGGTTCCTACTGCTCATTTGCTGTTACTGGTTGCTAGACCATGAGCTCTAGTGAGCTTTTTCCCATTTCTTAGTTTTCATTTTGCTGGGGGATTTTTGTTGTTGTTGGGTTTTTTTGTTTTTTTTTTTGTTTGGGTTTTTTTTATTTTATTTTTTATTTTGTTTCATGTTAGATCACATTGGGCCTAGTCACTCAACCTGCCATTCTCTGGCTGACAAGCTCTGACCAGTTTCAAAGATAGCTCTGTTTCAATGATACTGCCTTTTGATTCTGGGCAAAATGTGGCTTTTGTTCTGTGTGTGTGCGTGTTGATTCCTTCTGTATGCAGTCCCAGTTACAAGTACAAGGAGGTTGGATCCGGACTAAATAAATGATACCCTGAAAACCTGGAGCCAATAAAGGCACTTGCTTAAGTTGATAAATGGGTCAGTCCTTGAGCATAGAGGGACTGAGAAGCAGAAGACCCACCTGCTTCCCTTTCTACTGCTTGGACTTGTCAAGTTTCAAGGCATCAGCAAATTAACTTGTAAAAAAGTATCAGAACAGTATCTATCTTAACAAAATTAAATTATTTGCTGAAAATCCGAGAAAAGTGATAGTTTTTACCAGTATTCTACCTGTTCCTGCTACACCTGAATTTGACAATATATTATTGAATAAACAGAGAGTAATCTCTCTGAAAAAAATTTATGATTGTGACTTCCCTGCAATTTGCACTCCTGAGCAGAGCTGAACAAGCTGTTCAAGCCCCAAGCTAGAGGGGTAAGTGTTGGACAATTTTTTTTAAATGAAAGAATTCAAATGAAAATGTATTACTACGTTAAACTGAGTAAAACTGCATTCATTATAGAAGTAAACATTATCTCTATGCACAGTTTAAACGACAGCTCAGATTGTTATATGATGAGCCATTTTGTAGTGGTTTAAAATTTGTAGAAAGTGATACCAAAATTGAATATTCTTGCACACCACCAAAATTTTCTAGTGAACAGTAATCATCCAAAGAGAGTAAAATGTAAAATATTGATAACTGCCTCAGTCTGTAGGTAGGTACTTAATATTCTGACTATAATAATGACTCTTTCTTGTTTCTCCATAAAGCTTTTTGATCTCTGGGAGTCATTAGTGCATCAATAGCTGGGAATTGCAGACAGAGCCTATGAAGTGGTTTATGATCGATTTACTTAAGTGAAGCTCATGAGATATCTGTTGTTCAGTATAAACTGAAATGTGCAGATATTTATTTTCTTATTCGGAGTAGGTTTTAGTTCTTTAAGTTGGTATCATGGATTTCAGATGCATTTATGTTGGAATTATTTTGATTTAGATCATAGTATATTAGTTATTTTGAGTGCTGTTAAGTTGCATTTACACAAATCCTTTTTGAAGTATGTTTAATGTTTAGATTGTTGCTACAAAACAATCAGATTGTGTAATGAAAGTTATGATAAAGCAGCCCGGGTTGCAAAATGAAGGTAGTTAAATTCACTTCTAGTTTTAAGTGTCAATTTGGTGTTACTGCAGTATCATTCGTAACACTATCTTAGAACCGCTTGATCCAGAAAACATCCTCATGTGAAAATAATTGTGAAATGGCTCAATATATCTGCTTAATTTCATCAGGCGTCTGAAACAGATTTTAAGGCCCATTTTTTTTGTCAACTGTGAGCATCATCTGAAAAATAAAACTCTTGAAGCACTGTTTAGATTGTCTTTTTAGAAACCCTTCTTGGGTTTAGCTGACAAATTTTGATAGATGAAATACGATGTGTCAACTGGCAACTTTCTTCCCTTCCCCAGGTAGGTAGTGGTTATCCTTACAAAAATTGGCATTTGGCAATGGCTGCCATCCAGTCATGCCTGAAATACTGGGAAATATAAAATAACTTCCATGGTGCAGTTGAGTTATTCTGATGGCTTGTTTTGAATTTGCTGAAGAAAGAGATGAGTCAGAGATTGCTTTGAGGTTGCAGATTTCAAAAACACTAAAATCAACTCAGTAAAGATGACTGGAAAATGCCCAGGGTCTGTTTTCCTTGCACGGTACAGCTGGAGTTCTATGCCCCAGGGATGTTCTCAGAATCCAGTTCAGGTGGCATCTGAAAAACCACAAGTGATGACTTAAATACACAGAGGTATTTTTTGTTGTGTGTAAACAAAGCAGTGTGTATTAACAGTGAAAATTCTTGCTTGTCAGCCTCATTGTTAAAATAACTGCAAAATACTAGATCACAGAAAGACCTGACCAAGAGCATACTGTAAAGAAGACTGAGCGTTATTTACCTGGTTTTGGAATCTGACTCTGTGTTCTTTGTATGTTCCACAAATTGCGCTACAATGAGCACTGATCCTTCCAGATCTGTTGTTTTTAGAGATATGTCCATATGCCTTAATTGCTGATGAGAAAAAGGCTAGGTGATCTTCGAACCTGGGCATTTGGAAAAGCTGCTTCTGGTAGCTATGTCAGAACAATTCAGATGCCTACCAAAATTAGTCTCTGACATTTAAGAGCTCTAGTTTACACCAGAGTAAGCAAACTCCGTGTCTTTACTCAAGCAGTTAAACTTATCCGTGTCAAAGCATTCCAGAACTGTGATTGTGTTTCTTTCTTTCTTTAGTTCCTCTTCCTCTCATAATTGTGTGCATTTGAGATACTTGCATTATTTTTCTTTACAGTTTACTCCATTTTCCATCCTAGTCTATTTGGTCAAGCTAAGATCAAGTTTCAGTAGTTTTATTCTTGTAATATTACTTCACAATGCAGAGGATGTTGATAATATAAAATAAATACTGATTTTTTTTTTGAAAAATAACACTAAATTAAAATCTTTAAACAGTAAAATCATAGAATCCTAGAATGGTAGGGATTGGAAGGGACCTCTGGAGATTAAGTCCAACCACCCTGCTACAGCAGGATTGCCTAGGGCAGCCCTGACAGAAACATAGCCAGCTTGACTATAATAATAAATGATTTATTTTTTTAAATCCCTACAGTGCATTTAAAATAGAAGATGTGAGAAACTTAGTTCTATCATTCAACTGAAATTGAGTAAAAATAAATAAAGTTAGTTTCCATGAATATTTGCAAATCGAAACCCATTTTCAGCCCACATCTTGAATTGTAGGATGTGTTATACCTATGAATTACACAGTGATTGTAGAAGTCCTGCTATTTGGAAGGTTTGGGTTGTTTTGTTAGAATACAAATTCAGGCCATCTGTAGCTTCTTTGGGGTAGTTACTTGCACTGGTTGGACTTTCTTTGCTGTGAAGCATATGAGAAAACTACGCGAGTGGGAACTGGCCCTTGAGTACTACTTTAGTTTTTGGCTGCAATTGACATTTCTATCATTCCTTAGGAAAAAAACATAGAAAACACTTTCTGATTTGTTGCAAACCACTATTTCTGTGCCTGGAAAAATCTGTTTGATGAGGAAGCATTTTTGTTAATATAATGTCATTTACTGATTAGGTCAGAGATTTGGGTTTTTGGCTTTCTAATTAGCATATTGCATTTAGTGCAGCAGCTAAGAATGTGATGTTGCAGTTAAATTGCACTAAACCTGTTTAGTGTGTGTGTATTTACATAAAATACAGCTCTACAGAAACTGAAATGAGTGCAGGTATCATATGTATTTACACACACACACCCCCCATCCTACACTCCCTGTGTGGTGTTTTCTATAGAATCATCTTCAACACATACTTAGCTCATACAGCACTTAAGTTTCAGGGTGAGCCTGGGGGGTTGTGCCAGGCTGACAACTGTCCAATGACACACTTGAATACTATTGGATTAAGATTGTTTCAGACCTATTTAAATTTCATACCCGACTTTTAGACAAATGCTTTCATAACAGGAAAAAAATGGCTACATGATGGCTTAAATCTTCTTTCTATAAAATTATATGTTTCTCAGAGGATTGTTCTAATTGAATTATAGAATGCCTTGAGAGTATCCTTGTCGGTGGTTAGAGAAATATGAAGGGAAGCGGAGAGACTCTTTCGCAAACCTATAATTCAGCTATATGAAGCCCCCAGCAATCATATAATTATACTATAAATGGAGTTTGGGAGGAATGAAAAGCAGCATTTATTTAAAACATTAAGAAAAATTACTTCATTGTAGGAGAGATGCTTTTTTATTCAATGAAGTCTTTCTTTTTCTGCCCATCTAACACGCTTCCCTCCATCTTTGCCACAATGCAGTTGTCTGTTGATATAAGCCTTCTAATGTGCAGGGAGGAAATCTGCTTTGGGAGCCGTAGTAGAGTCCAAACACCCAAGGGAGGACAAGTTGAACAGAACAGAGTGATTATTTCTGCCACAGACAACGGAGTTGTAGTTTTCTGTTTACCTTTGTAAGGTTTGTATGGCCAGCTCAAGAGAGGACTGGGAAGTTGATGCTGACTCTCCTCTTGTGCAACACAAGGAGAACTCTATGGATATTCTGTGTTGAAATTGTCTCAAAGAATTGTTGTCTGTTCTGGAGCTTTGGCTCAAATTGTTTTATTTTCTCAGAAAGGGATCCAAGAAATATTAATTAAATGAATACAGTTTACAAACCAGGCAGTGTAGTTAGGGATGGAGCATGGTGGTGATTGTTAAATCAAAATCAAGATGTCAGTAAGTAGGCAGTAGTTACTATTTATATAGAGGCAGCTTGTACTCAAGATTTGGAGATGGAATATTTGTGGAGTTCTTAATGCAGTTTGAACATCCCCAAAATACCTTACATGTGAACTTTCCTATGAGTGAGTGACTTGATGAGTTTTGTGTTGCATTGTACCTGCCTTTTCCAAAACTCACCTCTGGGGTTTCTTTAATAGGCATCTATATGAATCTACAGTTACAGCCTCCAAAAGCTGAAAATAGTGGCTGAAGTGATGCAGCTGCACTGTAGAAACAGGAAATACCTTTTTCTGTTTTATTGATGGAACCAGCAGAAGAACTTTTCAAAGTTCACATAGAAGGATTGTCCTGGTGCTAAGAACAGAAGACCTGCATCCCCTGCCCTTTGCCTGATCATGAAAAACTTCTTTCGGTAGTCTTGTGCAAAAACAGAATTCTGATGTTCTTTCAGAAAGGGATCAAGTTCTGGATTTTGAGTGGAAGGGTTCTTGCTTGATTTTCACTTTAACTCAGCATTAGTGGGCTTGTTACTCCGTAATCTATACAATGTTATGGCCTTACCAAAAGGTGATTGCAAAGAGAAGACTATAGACCTAATTTCCAATCCCATAGCCTTACAAACAATCCTAAAGCTGTGAGAAAGCAACTGAGCTAGTTATCTGATTTAGCAACCCTAAGAGCTAACCTGGGCAGAAGGGAAATTGTCGGAAAAGCAGCCAGGAGACTGGTAAGCATGCCATGGAGCTCCAGGAGCTGAGACACCTCTGTGCTTCTCCTGATGGAGAGCTTCTGAGATTTCTGCAACAAATTTGAATGCCTGTGTTAGCCTGGATGAATTACTGCTTTTGCCATATACAGGCTTCAGAATTACATGTTCTGCAAAACAAAAGGGCTGCAATCTTTTGAGATTATGGATTTTTTTTGTGAAAGGAAGAAGGGAAGATTTTGGAGAGAACCAATACCATGTGACTTTTGGTAACATACTGACTTGCATGATCTGCCTCTACTTTCTCTCAGAAAAAATTGTGGTTAAAGGCTATTTAGCAACTCAATACTACATTGATTTTTTAAAAATTGATATTCTAATTAGGCTTATTTTTTGGGCAAGGATTTGTGACATTTGTGGGGAGAAGCCTAAAGTGCATGCTAGCTATGTACCATTGTAGTAATTACACATGCTGGTACAAATCCAGAGAATACGGCGGCTAAAGACATGTGGAAATTCACATAGTCTTCCAGGCCCTCATGTTCTTTTTCAGATAGAAATCTGTGTAGAATAGAGCTGGAGCTGTATGGAGTGGCCAAAAGGAGCATTTCATCCTGATACATGCATCTGCTTCGCTGCTGTATAGCTACTCCATATATATCGCTGTACATTTGGTGCAAGCAGTGAAGGTGAAGCTTGTCAGGAGCATATCAGCAGTTTCCAGGAGCAAGCTTAGAAAAGCAGTATTCCCAATTTGAAGTCACTTGATGGAAACACCCTAAAGGCTGCTGATGAGGCCGTGGTGTTAGTATGTATGAGCTGGTGTAGGTGCTAACATGCTGCAGTTTTGCCTCATATCCAAACGTGAGTGGTTAGTGACACACAGGGAGAGTAAATGAAGAGTTAGAGCCTACTGAGCTGACATGGCTGATTTGTACTTTCTGGTTAAGAAGTTGGAGGCTCCTGGGTGAGCGAGGTCTGAGTTGATGCCCATGAGTGGTGAGCAGTGCCAGGGGTGAGAGTGGAGCGAAGAGCTGAGCCTCTGAAAGAAGGCAAAATAGC
Source organism: Baryphthengus martii (assembly GCA_013396935.1). Taxonomy (NCBI): domain Eukaryota; kingdom Metazoa; phylum Chordata; class Aves; order Coraciiformes; family Momotidae; genus Baryphthengus; species Baryphthengus martii. Next base: position 420,680 of record VWZK01003937.1, on the reverse strand, counting down.
TGAATTCCAACTGCCCAGCAGTAATCAGGTGAAGAGGTAGAGAAGGCACTGAAAATCCCAGAGCACAATGGACTTCTAGATGAAGCAATGTGAAACACATGCTGCTTTAAAGAGATTGTTTTGTTGTTGTTGTTCAGTTATTGGGGTAGGGGGTGGAAAGGTTAAAATAACATCTCTGAAGTTTTCATTTCTTGATAGATAGTGTTATATCCAGAGTCTTTCAGATCACAAAAAGTGATTTGTTGGTGGTTTTTTGTTGTTTCATTTGGGTTTTGCCACCTGAATCCTCTGTAGGACACAGATGATGTATGACTGAAGAGTTTTGGAAAACTCCTTGACATTATTTTAAAATAATGATAAATGGTTTTAGACTGAAACAATTTTTTTTTTCCTGCAAACTTGACAGCGACTGCAAAATATACTAAAATTGTTTAGGTTTTACTGGTTTAAGTTTTCACCCTTCTTAAATACTGGCTCTTCTGTTACCTGCCCATAAAATGTTGAGATGTAGACCTAGATGCCACCTACCAAACTATTTTGTCAGAATCTCTGTGCCACTTACAAGCTAGAATTTATTTTTTTTTTTTTGGCACAGATCAAAGGCCTGTGACATCAAGATGTTACCTTTTACGTGTGTTTTACACAAGATTCCCCCTATAACTCTAATATGGAGCATGGGTGTTGCATTCTGCTCTCAGAGTTGCATCTAGGCCATTGATTTCTGGCTGACTTCTGTCTTAAATATATTGTTTATGTGCACTTTAGTCTTCTCAATGTGTCAGATGCTTCACTATGCACCTCTGCCTGGTGCATTGTCTTTGCTTACTGGTACAGAATGTATAGTATATATATACTGGTAGAGTTTAAGAAGGGAAAGATTTCAGTGTTTTGTTACTCTTTGGGAAATAATTCTGGGCTTGAGAGGCTAAGCAGGAATTGACGTTGAGCTAAATACAGCATCTAAACTTTGCCATTGATCTTATTTGTGAACTTTTGATAGTTGACTACTGTAATTTCTCTTTTTTTTGTTTTAGAACTTTGTGAGAAAGCTCTTTTTTTACTGGATTTTTGAACGTATAGATTGTTGGTCAAAATTTATAATGGTGCAGCTTTAGAGGAGAAACTTTTTTCACCTGCATCTTACTGTAGTTTCTGTTCTCCACGATATGACTTGAAAATCAGTGTATTAAGGTGTTTTCTATTTTGGGCTCTTGTGTTTGATAATCTTCTTTGCCAGTCCAGTTTCAATCAGACTCTGCAAAATGCACTTAAGTATATTCTTATTTGAACCCTAGATCCGAGCTTTTTCTGCTGGCCCAAGTATTTGATAAACCCACTTTTTTTCCAGTTGAGGAGGGGGGATACCCACGTACCCCAACTTTTCTAGTTTGCAGTTCTTCAGACTTTTATTTTTAAGCATTGTTGATCTATGAATAATTCATCTAAAAATGAAAATAATGCTACATTACTGTTTTAAGGGTATTTCAATTGATATCTAAAGTCAAACAAATACTATTCATATTAAGCTGTTTTCTTCAGTGACTGTAGATGCTATCCTTCTGGAGCTAAAATGTGATATCATTTTATCAGAATCTGTGAAAATAACCATTTTCAGATTTTTAAGCAAATGTTTCTGTGGGTTCTTGCTGGTCACAGCAGTGTGTTTTGTTCCCGTAAGCTGTTTAAGCTTTTTGCAATCTCTTTGCTTCCGTTGAAACTTTTAAGTGTTTGGCAGATACCTCCTTGGCTTCTGGATTCTTACTTTATATTCAAACAATTCATTACTTCTCTCATTTTGTGGCACCTGTTGTGGGGAAGCAATGGTTCCTCTCACTGGAAACGCCGGTACTTAGGGAAGCCTGTTTTTCATTTTTATACGCATGACACCTCGAATTATTATCTGAGCAGCTGAGGTATTTGTATGTGAAGACTGTTGTTAGTGCTCTTGAGCTAATAAAGCAGACTTTGACAGGAAAGGCAGCACCACTGGATTTGATGCGGCAGTGACTCACCGAAGAAAGAATTTTAAGGCAAACTCACTTTTTTTCTGATTAGTCTGTCAGTTAATGCACATGCACTGAAATGCTCTGAGGTGGGTAGTAAAGCTAGTGACAACTTGAAATTGCATTTCAGATATATCTGGTCTAGGATGAAAACTTTTTACACATTTTCTCTGTGTATATTCATGCAGAAAGAAATAATATTTTCCAACAGACTTTGTTTTGTTTTTTTGTTTGTTTTTTTTACTCTTTCCCAGTGTGCCTGTACTTTCTGAAGTAGTGAATTTTCAGCTGTAAGAGAGTTTAGAGATCCTTTTATTTCTGTTTTTCTTGAATGTTTGTGCTCATTCTGCTTAATCCCAGTGAACTTGTCCTCAGTATTTGGGTATGCACGATGCATAGCTATCGGTGAATGGGCAGGTTTGAGCCAAGTTGATTTTTTTACTCTGCTGTTTCAGAGAGAAGGAAATTGTCAGCCTAATGGCTTAAATATACAAAGAAAACTTTTTATATTCTAGGTTGGCAAACTGTGGTGAGTTCAGATGTACTTAAAAGAACTTGGAAAGAGGGCAGTGCTTATTGAAATTACTGTTGCAAGGAAAAAGCCCTAAATCGCTTTGTAAATGTAATTCACCAGAAATGATTTCTTGGTCTGAAATCACGGAGGAGTCCAGCCTCATCGTGCTCAGGGTTTTTAGCATAAAATGTTCCTGCAGTTGACATAATGATGAAGGGAGTTATTCTGGCCTATTTTGAAGATGCAGATTTTGAATTCTCAGTAGCAATTAATACAGATCAACAGTAGCCACAGGCTCTTAAAGGATCAGTGAGAGAGAAATGACTTACGGAGTTTCCCTCGTGGTAATATACACAGGGAAAACAACAAAAAAAAAGAATCTTAATGAGGGTTTATATTTGTAATAGATCAGAGAAGCTTCGTGAAAAGGATTAGCAGCAGAAGGTGCCCTAGTTGTAATGGTTGCTGGAAAGTTTACTATCAGGCATTTAGCTCATTGAAAACAAAACCACCTTTGGAGGTGATGGTAGTGATGAGACTAATGCAGCTGCACCTCTGACTTAAAACCACAGATGATCTGAATGACTTACCAGTCTAAGAGCAAACTGTTGACTGTCCTTAACGGAGGGAGGGAAAAGCAATTCATACATAATTCATTGCAGAAAACTGAATTTGCTGAAGCATTCAGTGTTTGTATATAACGTAGTACATGTGATAACAGACTTCTAAGCTGAAGCCAAGCCTTTCAACATTTTTTTTTTTTTTCTCAAGAACCCAGGAGATTTTCATTTACTTTGTTCTGTGTAGATATTCTAAATGAGAATAAGTATGCAATACACATTCTAAATGTTGGTTTGCAAAAGAGACTGTTCTGAACTATGAAACTCTGAATTGGATGGGAATTTGCCATCACCTGTTAGAGATAAGTTCTGGAGTCACTTTTTATTAGCTTTTTTTTGGTGTTTCATGTCTAGTTTATGGCTCAATGGAAATTTGAACTGTGTTTTTATGATTGATTGTGAGCAGTTCAACAGGTGAATAATCAAGAATTCTCACATGATCGCAGCAGGTAAGACAGCCACGTAAGGTTCAAAACATGAAGGGTATTTATTTTAATAGTAATTTTCATTGTCCGTTTGCCCATTTCTGAATCTGTTTTACTATAAAGAGTGTAAATATCGTATTACGGGAGAAGGCTTAGAGTTGATTAGATGCCACGTCACTCAGAATATTTAAAGATTCATTTTGTACTTTAATTTTTTAATGCACCTTAATGTTTTTGTTTTGTATTAGTTTCTATTGCCAGGATAAGAAAGTAGCAACATTCATTAAGTTGTCTGTGGTAATAGTAAGGTCTTTCTCTTGAGTAAATGCATTTTATTTACTGTGTATGAATGTATTGCCTGGCATTCATCAACAACGAAATTAATCTCAGTCTGCTAATAGCTTCCCTCTTCTCCAAATTTAATATGTAACTCATCCATAAAAGTATTTCTGTTGCCAGAAACATCTGCTCTTGTAAGCATAAACCAGAAAAATAAATCCATATGTTGCTTTTATCTTAGTAATAGAGTTTTGGGCTGTGGTTTTGTGATGATTTTTGATGGGATAGAGTTCATTTTCTTCACAGTAGCTGGTGTGGGGCTGTGGTTTGGATTTGTGCTGGAAACAGTGTTGGTAACACAGGAATGTTTCCGCAGGATCACACAGAGCCAAAGCCTTTTGTGCTCCTCACCCCACCAGCCGGTAGGGACAGCTGATCCCAGCTGACCAGAGGGATATCCCAGACCGTATGACATCGTGCTCAGCAATGGAAAGCTGGGAATATTTGGAATGATGGTGTTTATCTGCCCAAGTAACCGTTACACATGATGAAGCCCTGCTGTCCTGGGGATGGCTGAGCACCTGCCCATGGGGAGTGGTCAATCAATTCCTTGTTTGCTTTGCTTGCACACGAGGCTTTTGCTTTCCCTGTTAAACTGTCTTTATCTCAACCCACAAGTTTTCTCACTTCTACTCTGCTGATTCTCTTGCATCCCACCAAGGGGAAGGGAGTGAGCAGCTCTGTGGGGCTTAGTGTCTGTTTGGGGTTAAACCACAACAGTTCTTTTTTTTTTCTGAAATACTTGGAGGTAGCAAATACTTTGAGAAATACCCAAACAGAAGATGTAAGATGAAGATGTATTCTAATGTCAGCAACAAAGATGTAAATCTAAAATGATTATGTGTGTCCAGTGAAAGGAAAGTGGATCCATTTCTGGGCGTGTGATTAACATCCCCAGGAAGTGAATTGAAGCATGTCGTATGAACATAGAAGGTGAAGACATGAGAATTACTGTGTCGGTAGAAAACTTTTGATAGGGGTGAAAGCTAATTCTGTGAATGAAATGGATCCAGCTTGTATGATACTGTTTCTTTTGAGGAAAAAAATAAAAATAATTAAAAAAAAAAAATCTTACTTTAGTTTCTACTGCAGCCTTTGTACATTGCAAACCAGAAAGACCTTAAAGTAATAACAAAAAAATCAGCGTTTTTGTCTTTCCTTTGAAATAAACAATTTAGTATTTTAAGTACAGGTGAAAGACTGTAGTTTTTTCTTTTGGCAAAATAAGCTGATTTGACAGCTAGAGATAGGAGATGAAATGTACTCATGGTTGCCTTTTTCAAAATATAAGAATATTCTCAAGGATTCTGTTACATTAAACTCCAAGTTAGGGGGGGAAAAAGAGTGTCTGCCTTTGCCCACCTTGTAGTGCAAAGAACACAAGCCAAGATGATGAGCATAGAAAAGTAACTGCTTCTTCATACTTAGAAAGTTGAGAGGTAAAATTAAATGATTTTATGCCTAGTTCAGTAGGTGCTGACTTCCCTGGTAGTGGTGCTGCTCTTGGAAGGTTTCCCACCCTGTCTGAAATTACTGGCTTTAAGTAGTTTATACCAAATACAGTATATTGCTCAGTGATAAGACTAGGAGAACTAGAAACATCACTTGGAAGTAGTTCCCTCTGGGAATGAGAAATAATGAGGAATGCAGAGGCTGTGAACTCTACTGGCCAAGCATCGATGCCTGTGGTTGAAATTAGGTCTGAAGTTTGCATCTTCTGCAGTGTTTCATCTTTGCCTGACTCTGGGTTCAGATTCAGTCTCTTGTTCTAGTTTCAGATAAACATCACAAAGCTGTGGGGTTTGGGATGTCTTTATGTTACTATGAGATAAATACAACTGTGGCTTCAATGCCATTTATTTGCTGCTGTTGCCTGAGTCTATATTGTTGCGAATACAAATGGAGAGACCGTATCTTTGTCAGTTCTCTGAGGAGAGCTTTGCACTGCTGAGATTGCTTTTCGCATCCTTATTTTTTGTGTATGCGCCTTCAAAAAGGACTTAAATGACTTCAGTACAGTTCTTTGGATCCTCGCCATCTCTCTGATCTGCAGTGGTGAATGCTGTAGGGAAGTCTAGGAGTATGGGAGCAGATGTCTGCTTGCCATTCATCACTGGAGAGAGATTTGTGCATCAGGGTTGTTGAGGCTGATTTCTTTCTTCCTGCCTTGAGCAGAGTCTTGACCTTGCTGGGGTCTAGGAGAGTAGCTAGTCATCAGGCTTTGGCTAGCACTTCAGCTTGCTGAATAGCAGCTTGCTGTCACATACTAGTTAGAAGCATCCAGAACACACTGATGCTGTCTTCCCTAGTGGTTGGAGTAAGGTATGCTTGAAAAACAGGGGAGAGCAGGTTTGCCCCTTCTCCCATCCCATTTGAGGCAGTGATCATTTCAGTCATGAGAAACAAGTTGAGCATTACTCTTCCATCAGCTAGAAAATGCCTTGATTGTGTTCAGATGGTTTTGTGGGGTTTTTTGAATGTGGAGAGAATCCCTGCTTTTGAGAAGCTTTTTCAATTTTTTTTGCAGTCAGTGGAGCTCAATTGCAGTTTTCCACTGGACAAGGACCGGGTTGAGTTGGGAGATGATAGAGGAGCTGTAACTCTTTCTGTCCTCTCCTGAAACTGTGATGTTGAAGACTCCGGGGCAGCTGTTCACCTAGGCCCTGTGAAACCCCAGGCTGTCACTCTGGCACCTGAAAATTTCTCCATCTAGCTATCTGTGCTTTGGAAGATCTTTGTGATTAAATTACTGTGAAGAAAAAAACAAATATCTTTCACATCTGCGTTCTCTTTGAGCTATCAATCAAAATAACAGCATAGAAAAAAAGGCTTGAATGTTAAATTTTACTTTTGCTTGTCTAATCAAGCCCAGTTGTTACGTAGGACCAAAGCTCTTAGGCTGGGGGGAGTGAACAGAGGAGAATCCTGAACTCTTGGATGGTGATTTCATTTTGTGTGCCATCTTGTAGCTCTTTTGCTGTGGGGTAGCAAATAGCAATCACATTTCCACTCGGGTGGTACCTGTAAGTCAACAGTGCCTCTGGGATCTTTCACTGTGAAACGTGCCACATAAATGTAAGGTGATGATATTATCTTTATTATCAATTAAACTTTTAGTGCTCCGACAATCTGGCATGCAAGGTGCGTCGGATGAACTCTAGCTGTGACTGTTTCTAAAAACGATATAAAAGCAGATCTCCCTATACGAATTAAATTGAGAAGGAATAAGAGGGCAACTCAGGATCAAATCACTTCAGCATATTAGAATCTGCACAGAAATATTGTCACTTTTATTTATTTATTTTTGTACCTCTCCCTCCAAGAGATTTGTCTCTGTTTGCAAAATCTGAGCTGGCACATCCTTTATCTCCAGGGAATTACTACAGCAGGATTGTTGCTGGCATTTTTGTAAGAAATTATGCTGGAGTTAGTACTGGAAATACTGTGTGCTCTTGCAAGAACTTGAGACTTCATTTTTGTAGCGTAATTCCACCCTCTCCCAACCCCTCCAAGGACGTGTTATTTTGGGATGATTATACTTCACACTTCTATTTTGGTTCAAGATATTATAATTAATGCTTTATTTCCAAAGCTGTTCTCTGCCTGTCTTTGCACATATGCATGTGAGTGTTACATGTGTATTTTTAGAGCTTCTGTGTATTTTATACGAGTCTTATATGCGTTATCGTCTTTGTAGAAGTAGTTGTAAAACATACCTTGTAGATTGTATAAAATTAATACATTTAGCATAAACTAAGTTAACTCACTGGGTAAGTTATCCTTTCTCCTTGCTTTGAACAGGAGGGAGGTGTTTTTACAGCCTGTAAAGGACCACTGCCTTTCTGGTTAGAGGTGACTGTGCATCGGTGGAGGATGAAGCAAATCACCACACCATGCAGCGTTTTTGAAGTCTCTCGTAATGCTTTTGAAAGAAAAAAGATTTTACATTTTTCAGTGTAGCCAAATTGTTTACTAGGATTGTTTTGCCTGTAGTTCCCTTTTCAGGACTTTCTCTTCTGCACTTCATAACATGATATATTTGAGGAATGTTTTCAAATTTTCTCTTTATAAAATTAAAATTGGGTTAAAAATGGCTGTGCAAGTCAAGATTCTCCCATCCAATGGTATTTTTCAGACAGATGCTGTTGGGAAGTTACATGTATCTATCTAAACTAGGTAACAAATTTTCTATCTGTAAACAGACTTTCTTGTAGAAGCTTTTTGTCCATCTTCTTGCCACCTGAGGATGTTGGCAACGTATAAAATGGAGACTTGGCAGATCAGAATCACACCGAAAAAAAAGAAAAGGCAGATTGATTTATTGAGTCTGTTTTCCGAGTGTGAATTATAGCTATCTTTTTTGCTAGAATAACTATCCTGAACATCTTCAGGGAGATAGCCAATAAAGAGCTGTCTAATGATATGATATTTTATATATTTTCAAGTAAATAAAAGATAAAAAGCAGGAAGTAGCATTCGAGATATTATGTAGATTTATAGTGCACTTAGAAAACTTGGGTTTCTTCTGTAAACTGACTCGATTAAAGTCACTACATGGATGTGGTTCTTCCTCTGTGAGGGTTTTGTGTATGGGAATGTTTTTATTTCATCTGTAGCACTCGCTGCTGAATTACATGTAGTTCTTTGTGAATTTTTGCATGAGTACCATAGCAATCTTAGTTTATAACTGGACAATGAATAATTTTAGCTCTGCGGGCAAGAAATAAGATAGAGAGGATGGAGCAAATATTTCTAAGCATATAGTGAATTTACTAGGACTTCATAAATGATAAACCTGTTAGGATTACCTTAATAAGTAGTTACTATGTATTTTCCATAAATTACCACTAATAGCTTACTGGGAAGGTGTAAGTAGATGGATCGATGTGCCTATACTATGAGGGTGAGTTACATGAGTAGAACACAGATATGTCTATGTGAGGAGAATGTAGATGAGTTCGGTTTTTTTATTCTACATTCTGATTTCTGGCACAGTATTTTTGCCTAGGAGGCAGTAAGTAAACAAATGGCCAGTCTAAAACCATAGAAAACTGAATGGATTCCACAAGGAATAAGAGGAATTTTGCAGTCTTTCTGACTGCAAAAAAAATCTTGTGGTTTCCCTGTGACAAATGTATTTCACCAAAGCTCACTGCAGTACCAAGGCTATGTGTTTGCCTTTACAAAGCAGTGTGGATTGCAGTCCTGCAGACATCATTTTTCATCATCTGCAAACATGAAAATAACTTCAGTAAGCATGGCAGCCTGATTTACAGTTACTGAAATGCTGCCATCTCAGGATGTGCATCATGTATATCCATGTTTAAAAAAAAAAAACAAGTGAAAAGGGAGAAAGGAGAGAGGAGGAGGAAAGACTTAAATGTGGAAGAATTTTTAAAAATAAAACAAATATTGCTCACCAGGTTGGAAATGCAGTTGAGAAGCTCTTTCATGGTTATTGCCCCTGTGTTTAAATCTGACCAACAGGATTGCTGCTACGTGTACGTATGTGTATTTTGAGTTTGAATCGTTTGACTTGGAGATAGTTGGCATTATGCTGTCAATTAAAACATGTATTCAGTTTGTTTATTGAGTTCTCTTAGAATTACAGTGCTGTTTCCATACCAATTTTGTGGCAGTGGGAAGATGGCACTTCAGAGAAGAAAAAACTGGGCCGTGGGTTTCCATGTATGTGTGGATTGAGATATATCAGTATTTATGTATGTAAATTTATGAAAGAGTTTGTACAGTTTTTTTATGTTAGTCACGATGAATTTTAACCATCCTCATAACATTTGAAGTAGTGTAAATTATGAGACCACTTTTAATGTTACCCAAGTAATCTGTAAATCTCTTTGATTTATATGCCCCTCATCATATTTGACCCTAGTCAGCGTGTGACATTCCTGTTAAACTGAAAATTAATGGAGTATCCAAAGAGAAGTAATTCAGGAAGCCTCCTTCTCTGGTCAGCTGTAACTGTGGTATCAGAAGCTTTGTCCAGCATACCCTCTTTGATGCCTTTTCTTCCCCCCCTCCCTGAAAGAGCATTTATCAGAATTTCTACAATTTTCCTGTTGCACTGACACCCAAACTCGTTTCTTATCAGTTGAGAATACACAGTTAGATTTTTTCCCTTTGGTTTAAAAAAAAAAAAAAAGGCAGCATGCCCCTGTTGAAAAGGGAGATGAATGTAGTTCAGAAAATAACAAAAGACTATCTGTGTGTGTTGAACTCCTATCTCGTTGTATAATCCTGGCTCTTTGAGGGTTTAGCTTTTCTCTATAGACCAACATCGTATATAGAAATGCAGGTTTAGTAGCACTAGGCTTTCTAGTGCTATTCTTGTTTGGTGTGATAGAAGTTTTTTTAAAAAACAGCACAACACATTTGGAAGGTGAATTAATTAGTTCATTGTACTTTGTGCTGGTGAGCTGTCCTGAAGGTCCCTCAGCTTTAATAGAGCTCTGGGTTTCTGACCATGGTGAATACAATGTGATCTGCAGGGTGGCATCTGCCTCTTGGCTAAAGCTCACAGTTCAGGCAAGAGAGGCAGATTCTGGTTTTGATTACCGGTGGCTGCTTCTCAGATCTCAAGCAAATCTCATACCCTGGCTGTACCTCAGGGGCTTTTCCTATAAAACAGAAATTTTATATCCCCAACTGGTACTTTTTTCCCCTCTACACACACCAGTTTTGGTGTGAGACTCAATGTAAGACACACTAAACAGATGACCGTGGTTAAAATTTTCTATTCAGAAATTGACCTTTTTCTGCACGACACTGCAATGTAAAATGTGTTTACAATGGCAAACGAGCAAAAGGTTCAGTACTCTTAAAATGCCAGAACTGCCCCAGCAGCCTTGTGGGATTCACAAGGGGCAAGAGCAGCTTCTCAGTCTTCCTCAAAAATCTTTTGGTCCCCAAGAAGCAGCCATGGTATCTGTTATCCAACCGACCGTATACCAAATGCACATCTTTGCCTCCTAATCCAACTGTCAGGGAGAATTACTAAAATAATTTAAAATATCGCCATGATCCATACATATGGTCTGTAAAAAAGCGTGAGGACTGAATAGTTTTTACTTGTATGTAGTTGGAAAATGATGTCGGGTAACATTTAAACCAAAATGAAGCACCATGTGAAGCAGCGTGCCGTGGTGATGTAGAAATTGTCTGGGCATGTGCGTGTAGGTGAACACACGTGCTTTGTATGTTACATGTAACAGTGTTGCCACCTATTGATAGAAATTTAAATTTCACAGAGATGATCAGCATATATTTGTTCCAACATAGTTAAGGTCTCCTCCTTCTGGTGGGAATAGCAAAAAGAATGTATTTTATTTAGGGAGGAATAGCTCTCTCAGGCTGTGGTAATACCACAGTGTTCTAAAGCAATGGGTGATGTTCAGAAACGGAGAATGGATAAATATTAGCAAAGAAATCAAAAGCTGCTGCTGCTTTTACATAACTTAGATGGGTGATCCCATTGTCAATGGCAGCTCTTCAGTGAGTGAAACAGTGACGGTGTCTGGTCTGCACATTTCAAGCTTATCTCTCTGATTTTCATAGGGATAAAATGAACAGTGAAATAAGTAGCTGAGAAAATTGATACAGTATTTATAAATGTATGACTGCTTAAGCTCTACTTCAAAACTGTCTTCCGAGTCAAGTTGCTCTCTATTAATTGTACTGAAGAGGTGATACAGTTTTATTTAGAAAAGAAGTACCCGTTGGCATTAGATCTGATACTTAGGGTGAAAAATGAGTGTTATTTGGAGAATGAAATGCTGGTTAATCTACATTTCTGTTCAAGAAGCCTTGTTTTGTTCCAAAGAAAAATGTTTTTGTTTTTAGAAAACAAATGAAAATTAATCCAAAGTTGTTCAATACGTCCTCAGAGCGTTTCCATGAAAAATGAATGGGAAAATATCAGTGCTGATGTACAGCTAGGGAAAAAAAAAAAATGACCAATGAAATATTTTTTGTATAGCCATTTAGACACATACACACGTGTGCAACTGCGTGTCATTCTCTTAAGCAATCAACACTTATTCTAAATTAGGACTCTTTTCAGTATTTATCAGTGTTATGTTTTGGATAAGCCCTCTGATTTTGGAGGAGGACAGTAAAATGTATGGTCATGTTTTGTCTTCCCTGAGAAACAGTTTATCTTCCTGAATATTGCTTTGCTGCAGTTTAACCCAGCCTCTGATGTCTCGGGTAAGAGTTGGTGGGTTCCCCAAGTTCCTCACGTGCGTCAGCCTGAAAACCACAAAGCAGATTTGGCCGCTTCAGGAAACAAATTACAGACAGGGATATTTTCCTGGTACATTCCCATTTCTTTGCAGAAATTTTGTTTGGACAAAATTTTATTTCCTTGGAGAATCCTTGAGAGTTCATCTGCCTTTGTGCAGACCTGCAGTGCCTGTACCACACAGGTAGTTTGTGCACACCAGGCCAGTCTGGGGCATCTGAGTGAACTGAATTTCCTGCACGTGCACAGGTCAACTGTGCAATGGAGACACAGGGAACCGTAACATTTCCAGAAGCTGCAAACTACCTGTGCCTCTACTAGGGGGGGCATAAGCACAATATTTCTGCTTGGGTCTTTACAGACAGAAAAGTGGCAACCCTTGTCCTGCTGTCCATAAGGATCTCTGCTTGTCAGGGAATGGATCCTGAGAGAAAATACTGGCCTGAAAATGTTCTTGGGTAGTGGCATCGTATACCTTTTCTTCTTTCAGTAAAATGCTGCTTTTCCTCTCTGACAGTTCTAGACAAATAATGACCACGATAGCCCTGTGCTAGTAGTCCTGGCTTAGTTTTTTTCCTCTCCCCTTGGGCTTTGTGTTTTGGGATGGCTCCTCTCCCTAAATACACAGGAAAAACATCACCATGCTTGAGGCTTCTTCCTTACCCCGAGTTTAGCAGTGTGAGATTATACAGTTTATAAGAGTACTTCAGAAACAGTGATGGCCATGTATTTTCTGATATCCAAATGCCAAAACACAGATGCTGAAGCCTTCCAAGGTTGTCTGTTTATATTCCAAAATTACATGTTCTTTAGACATAGTTTTTTTCATTTTAAATTCAGCAAGATTACACATGAATAGTCTGATTAGCTTTTTTTGGTACCGTGAAATTTGAATGCGTTTCTGCAGGGGACTCAGGTAAATCTCAGGGTTGATAGACAAGAGTTCCTGTCACTCTTTCACGTGAAGCATAAGCAAAAATTAACCTCTTATAGATCATGAGAAGAGCTGAAGTGCAGAACATGATCACGTGTTCCAAACACAGTGTGTAGCAGTACGCCGCTGTGTGAGCTCTATATGGGCATTATAGTTTCAGTTTAGGTGAGTGCCAACAAGAAGGCACTTAACTGCCCTGTTAAGCTGCACATCGGAAGCGAAGCAACAGAAAGATTGAGGTGTAAAAAACTAACTAGGGAACATGAGAGCAGCATTGGGAAGAAAAGCATTTCTGCATTTTTGGATAAAGAACTACAAAAGAAAGAAATATGACTTAAAAAGATTCTCACTCATAAATTCGGGAAAGTGTATTCATTGTAAAATAAATAGGTATCAATTTGAACTAATTAGGTGGCTCCAAAAAAATCTGGCAAATGCCATATATTAGAATGACGTGGTATTTGTGATAAGAAAGTGCAGCTGCTTAGCTGCAAGCTGAGTTGAATTCCATGGCAGAGTTTTAATTTCTGCTTGTAGCTGTGACCAGTTTGTTAAATGGGTATCAGGATGTCAAAATCAGCAAGTCATGAGAACTGTATGGCCTTATCTATCTCTCATTTGTCAAGAGTTGATAGGAAACATCTGCATGGCTTGTTCAGTCTGCTAACTGTATGTATTCATCCAGGCTTAACTGACAAGTAAAATGTACCCAATAATATTAGACTATGGGGATGACCTTTGCTAACGAGGCAGTCTGTGTTACATCACCCGTGGTGTACCCTATGCCACTTGAAATGGTGTTTTGGAAGGGCTCTGTACTATTTAGTGCCATTACTATCACTATAGATAAAGGCGAAGTGGCATATTTTCTTGAAAGTAATCTTGCATTTCATAGAAAATAATTCAAGGAATAGGTAATATGGGAAGAATTATTTTTGTTGGGTCCTGCTGCTGTTTTTAAATGCAATCTTGTCTTGGTGTGTGAAAGGAGGAGTGGGGAAACCTTGACACTTGGTATGGCCTAGAAGTTGTTAAGACGTATAAAGCACCTTATTTGCAGGGGTTACCTTGTTTATTAGGAATGTCCAGCATTATAACATACCATTATCTGTAAAAATAAGCCAATAGAAATAATAGTGGGGTTTAACTTTATCTTTCAATACTCTAATGACATGGAAAAAAAATAAGTGTATGTGGTACCTTGTGAGAAGTGACATTTCATGTACATGCTTTTTTAAAACAAAATTTTCTCCTTGTTAATCCTCAGACCTTCAGCAGAACTGTGTTCAACCCTCGGTGTAGTATGGGCAGTGTCACAGCCAGGGAACCCTTCTGTGACCTGGGAGGAAGGGGGACATGCAGAAATGAGCATAAAATATTGAAGACACAGACTGCCTGTAGGAGAAGAGTGGTTCTGAAATTTTAGTTTTAACATTAATTACTAGTGCAAGAAGGTGCTGTAAGAAGAAAGGACTTTAAATATGTTCCTATTGAACTATTTGTTTATCTTGGTTTAAATGACAGTGAATTTGAATACTCCAAGAAATATGTTTGTTGTGAGAAAAAGGATTAACGTGGCAGCAATTGTAGCCCTTGATAGCTCACTCTAAAGGTCTTGTCTAAATCTCTTATTAGATTTAGCAAAGATACTTGTTCCTTCACCAAAATGATAGGTTTAGCATCTTGCAAGGGAATATTTGATAGAAACGCTGTGTATCGTATTATCCATTTGTGGATTAATCTTGCTGAGCTGCTGGAAAACACTGTGGTAGTCCAGAGTTCACAACTTTAATCTGATTAGGCTGTTTCTGATGATTAACTTGGACTTCTTTATTTATTTATTTTAAATCTGGGAGACCTTAACTTCTTAGGAATCTGTGCATCTCTGCTGAGATCAACCTAATCCTGCTAAAAGAACTCCGATTTACAAAATCTGAACCGACCATGGAGTGCACTGCTTAGTGTGACTCAATCAGAAATAATCTTTCATTGGTTAGAGTATAGAGGACTGGATACTGAATTGGAAAACCTGACAGTTGGGAGTTCTTTATTTCTTTGGTTATGGTTTTAGAATAGTATGGACCTGATAAAAGGGACAATGTGATACAGGCTGTGCAATATCAGTATGCCGATGTTGATGTCCCTGTCAGTGGGCATCAGCAGTGACGGATTTCTGGTTTTGTCGTCATTATTTATCGTTGTTCTCAATCGATCTGTATTTTCTGAGCAGGATGCTTCTCATGGACAGAATACTTTTAGGTGCTTCTTGAATGTTCCAGACAACTTTTCACAAATGCATTTATTATTGCAGCTTAAAGATTAAATTTGTGATATGAGAATTAGTATCCATTAGCTAAAATCTGAACAAATACTTTTAAAGTCAGCCACACAGATCACTAAATGTGTTGCTTTCTTATCCTACCAGTGCAGGTAAAATGTACATTTATACTAAAGGGTTATTTTTTATTATGGACACCAGTATCTCTAGCAGATCCATTTTCCATTTTTATGTCTTAACAAAAATGCATCCAGTGTTAAGTTTGACTTTGTTTGGATGTAAAAAGATGCTTGATCATTATTAAACATTTATTGAGCATTTCTCATGCCCATTTACCTTGGAAAGTGATGATCAGACTAGATTAGCAAGTTGAAATTTGGTAGATAAACACATGGTCGTCATTAATTTAAGTCTTCAACTTTCAGTAAATATGATAATGTTGATTACGTTCCAGATTTGAGGCAAGATATTTATGTTATAACAATCCAATTTCTCATGTTTTCTTTTATGTTTAAACTCATCAGGGAGATAAATTTACACTGTTTTGGTCAACTGATTAATTTGGGATCTGAGTGCACCATCATTTGGATGTTATCCAAAAAAATATAATGAATTCTTAACTCACTTGTTAACATTTTGTGTGCCACACACTTTCACTAAAATATTAACTTGTCTTCTCCTTTGTGTATTCGGTAGAAGGAAAGTAACATTTTTAATTTCAAACTCACCTAATACAGTTTGTTATCGGAATTACTTTTGGACTATAATACGGCTTAAGATGGTTTAAAGTAAAATTATTGAAGTAGTTCAGCCTCCAAACATCTGTGATTGTAAAATGGACCCTCTCAAGCTGCTAATAAGACACTTCCCCCCCCAGTGTTTCTCCCACTGCTTTCATAATGGTTATCTTAGTTCTCTTACTTGACCTTCAGGGAAGAAATGAGAGGATTACCTTGCCAAGTGCATTAAGTTTGAGTCAGGACTCATTTATGCCACTGTGCGTCAGTGAGTTCCCATTGAGTTCTCGAGGAATGTATGTAGAATTTTAGAAGAAATGTGGATTTTTAGAAGAATACATGTTTCCCCAAAAAAAGTATTTCTAACTTGCAAAATCATTAAAATGGTATTATAGCTCCAGCAGTTTCACTGTATTTGCTCAGACTTCACTTTGAAATATTATTTAAGGTGATAATATTGAGAATGACCTTAACTGTGCAAATTACACGTTGTCAATCTTCATGAGCTCATTTTTCCAATCATAAATAATGAAACTCGGTAAGAAAGCATTCATTTTCCAACAGTTGTGTTTCTTGGTGTCTGCTTAGTGCAGCCACATTTCCATTGTGGTTTTTCTTTCCTTTAACAAAGAGAAATTCCTCTCATGCCCCACTGAAGTGGAGGATCGTTTATTCATTTGTTCATTTTGCTAAGGTACTAGTGTTAGGATGTATTTAAGCAAGAAACTTTGGTAGCATTGTCACTTTAAAGAACAAAAGGCCTTTGTACTTTACAAGATTTTACAACACTCCTGGCACTTGACTTAACAGAAAAAGTTTGACAAGAGCTAGAGGGAAATTGTGCTGAATTCTCAGCAGTTTTAGGTATTAAACAGGAAGGATTCACAGAAAGTCATGCAAATCAATGTATTATTGAGACGTTACTTTAAAAAGGTAGAATTAGCTGCTCATTTCAGTAAGAAGAAAATTCCTCAGCTACTGAACTGACTTTGAAGATCAATTGAAATGAAAGTGTTTAAGAACAATAAATGTTTTAAGAACTAAAGGCAAAACAACTTACCAAAAGCCTTAATTAAAGAGGGGAAAATAGAAATATTTTGTGCTCTTCCGGCACAGGTAGCACACTGGCCTTCATGGTATCAGAGATACCAATACCTAGAAATGGTCCTGGTGAGTGCTGGAATCCTTGGTCCAGTTCTATATATGTGCTTATCCTTAAATTTATATAAATCGATAGAATGGTGTAGTTGTATTACTAAGCAACAATATCAGTTACATAAAGCTTGATGCAGCTATAATTTAACCTTTTTTATTTGCTTATTTTTAAAATATTCCATTATCTGCAGAAGAAAAGTTGAAACTAAATCTCTTTTCTTTTAGTCTACTGGTGGTAACTTTTTCCTTCTTCCAGCTATTCAGCTATTTCCAGTAATGAGTTGATTGTTTCCTCCTTTTTGTTAAAATGATGCTTACCCCAGTACCAAATTCTTCCGTTCTCAGAAAAGCACCCCTAAAACCACCACCCAATGCAGGACCACAGCCACTTCATTTCTATCTATTTTTTTTTGGCAGCATCTTCGCCACATGTAATTCAGAGTTGTCTGTTGTAAGAATTGTATGTGGGAGTAGGAATAAGAGTTTTGATTTATATTTATTTGAACTGTGATTAGGTCTCCAGTCCTGATTAAAGCTTAGCTGGAAGACTATTATTAATGGGTTTGCATTGTTGGGGTTGAATGAGAAATAGACCCTCCTAACGACCATTTTAGTAGCAAATTTCACGTTAATGTTTATAGTTTAGACTGCAGATTTGTGTTCCTTGTGATTTTATATGGATAAGATATAAAAATATTAGCAGATTCTGTGTGTAGGAGGAATTTCTGTGATTTTTCTAGGAAATAAAAATATATAGATTAAAGCCCTTCTCCTTGCAGTATTTAGAAGCCAATTATATATGTTTTTAAAAAGAATAAACAAATACCACCACTTGAGAGCTCAATGCTTAGTAAGTGAACAAATGTGAGGACTTGCACTCTAGGAGTGTATGCAGGCTTGGGCTTCTAGGAAAAGGATCACACTCTACCTCTACAGTGGGTTTAGGGGAGGGTTGAGTGGTTGTGTTTTAGGATTGTTGGTTGGTTGGTTTGGGTTTTTTTCTTTTATCCTGGACAATGCACTTTTGTTCCATGATTGTGTACAGGGTACTGTAGGTGGGTGTGAAATCTGTGTTTTATTTGGTCTCCTTCAGAGGAATTAGTGCAGATACTTCTCACGTCTTTTTTGCAATTATTGGTAATAGACATCATAGAATGTTTTAGATTGAAGGGGACCTTTAAAGGTCACCTAGTCCCCTGTCTCCCCCGCCTGCCTGCAGTAAGCAGAGACAGCTTCAACTTGAGCAGGTTGCTCAGAGCCCTGTCCAACCTGACCTGGAATGTTTCCAAGGATGGGGCTTTTGCCACTTGTCTATGCACCGTCCTTGGTGTAAAAATTTCTTCCTTCTACCTAGTCTAAATTTACCCTCTTCTAGTTTAAACCCATCACTCCTTGTCCTGTCCCGACAGGCCCTGCTAAAAAGACTGTCCCCATCTTTCTGATAGGCCCCTGTAAGCCCTGCAAGGCTGCAGTAAGGTCTCCCTGGAGCCTTCCCTTCTCCAGGCTGAACAGCCCCGTCTCTCTCAGTCTGTCTTAACAGGGGAGATGTTCTCTCTCTCTGATGATTGTTGTGGTCTCCTCTGGCCCCGCTCTAACAAGTACGTGTCTTTCCTGTGCTGAGGAGTCCAGAGTTGGACCCAGGACTGCAGAGGTTGGGCATCTCACCAGAGCAGAGGGGCTGAGTCACCTCTCTCAACCTGGTGGTCATGATCCTATCCTTACTTCACAGGGAATTCCAAAGCCAGTATCAACTTCCAAAAAGAAAAAAAATCACCTTGATCTTGTTGATGTAGGGACAATCAATATATGGGAGCAATTATTTAGACAATTTTTGCACAGTATTTCCACTAAAAGGTAGTTTTGTCTTTTTTTCAAAAGCGTACAGGACCGTATTTCCTATGCAAGTGCGCTTTGTCGTACGCAAGTATCTCTCGTATTGCAAGTCCGTTGCACAGAATGACGTTGAAATTCAGTGGATTGTGAAAATGCCAGAGCTGTGTGTAGCCCCAAACATTTCACAGGCTAGCAGTCACTTGGGCATGGAGCACTTCTGGATTTATATGAAGGTCTTCAGCTGGTCTTCCACTGTACGCAGATTTCTTTTAGTAGAGAACAAGAAATGACTGCTTCATTTTATTTTGAACGTTTGGTACATTCTGTTTATTTTCAGTGTAATGTAATAGCAGTAATTCCAAGTTAAGCTTTGAAGAGAAAAATGTTCTTCACACGATTAACATAATGTACGTTAGTGGCCTGTCTCTTCTGGTGCCTACAGTCACATTTTAGCTCCATGTTAATCACGCCTTCCTCCAGTGTTCTTGTGACAAGCAGCCCGCTGATTAAACGGTAGCACTTAGGAAGGTATCCTTAAGCTACACAACTTTCCTTCTTAGACAGAGGAGATATTAATGTGAGTCATCTTTAATAACAGTTGACAGAAACCTTCTTGTCACAACTGCCGAACCTTAGAACTCCTGTACACCTAAAAGCGCTGAAACGAATGTTTAGAATTCTCTCCAGATCTACAGTGATTCCTAAATGTTTTCTAGGAGAGCTTATTTATGTAAGATGAATTACGTGTGTAAGTAATGATTTGCATGGTGTTCTTTCATCTCTGAACTTTCTTAATATTAAAACATAATACTCTGTTGCAGCTGTATGGTGCAGTTCGGTTCAGCAATGATATTTGTCGCTCAGCATCATGTTCACAAATCCTCCACTGCTGCCTTGCTCTCTGGTGCAGATCAGCAGTGGCTTACTTCATTAATCTCACAGCTCCTTTCTTCTGCTTCTCTAAGCATCTTGTTTCGTGTGAATCTAAGCACAGTTCAAACACCTGTGCTGGGGGGAGTGCCCCTCTCCTTTCATTACCGAACAGGACAGACCAGACTTGCAGATTGCTTCACAGAGTGGAGGAGGAATATGAGGACTGTTCCAGAGCGTTGTTGTTCTGCGCAAGACCACAGCCTGACATGGAATGAGTGTGGTGTATTTCTTCCTGACCTTTTACGTGACCGTGTGGCGGGGTGAGATGCAGCAGCCGGTAACCGGGTTCTGTTGGCAGTGTCCTCGCCGCATGGAGTGTTTTCAGGTGTTCGCAAATGTTACAAACCAGGGTACGAAATGTGAGATGAGAGTTAACATCCCTCCTCAAAGGAAGGCAAGTTTTTCTAGGGAAAAAAAAAAATGAAATCACTGGCAGATGTGAAAGGCAGGTGCCCATCTCATAACCTCAATAAGAAGGCACTTGATACCGGAGAATATAAGAACGGACGTTCACTGAACCGAGTATAATACAATTCAGCCATAGGTTAAAGAAAGGTCATTTTCTTGCCTTGTTGACTGGAAAGACACAGCAGAGCCCTAATGTATAATTGTGTTCTGTGACAGTAAAAGGAGCCTTTTGGTGCTTTGGGAAAGGAAAGTGACATTTTCCTTGCTCATGAAAGAAACACAGCTTTACATTTAATGTGTACTACAGTGCTCCCAATATAAATGGAATTAACATGAGTAGAATTGTTATCCACCCGATGTCCCCGAGGAAAAAAGATTCACTAAGATAACAGCACATCCTAATACTAAGGCAGGGATAATGATTCTGATTGTTTAAATGCAGCTGGTATAGATATGCCTGTTGCTTTTATACATGTGCATATACACAAACATGAGGCACATATTTCAGTCTCATCTTTCTCTTCCTTCTTGCTATGCTTTTTCAGCTGAAGAGAGCTGAGCTGAATGGAGCCATGGCACAAGTGCCAAGCAGAATGTATTCTTGCCAAGTGATCATAGTGATAGTATTGTATTAGGTATATAAGGACTTCAATAATTGAGAGTTTTGAGAATTTATTCCCAAAAAAATGAAGTATGGCACAGTTTCATTTGTCCTAACTTAGGTAGCCTGCCAAAGTAGGATTGTAGTCTCACTCACCCTAGTCTCACTCGGTCTTTGTTGGGCGTACAGAGGCTGTTGATGTCTTTCTGAAGGTTCGTCTTACTTCCAGCACTGAAATAGGAGAGTAGGACCACTTGATGTTTGAGACACGTCAGATTAGTTTCTTGTTTAGTCAGAAGAATCAATTGCGGCAAACTCCCATCCACTTTTGACTGAAATGGATTATTGCGGAATACCAGTTTCCAAACTAGTTGTCTGCTTCAATCCCTCTTGTAGTATTCTTGAAAAGACTACTGTTGATAGTGATGCCTAAATTAGGAGAAGGGAGACTACCTGTACCAGAAGCACTTAAACTGAGAGAAGACTTTGGCAAACAGGAATTGGGCAGTAACTCCTCATTGAAATGGTTTCAGGTGTTTTGTCCTGTCTGGGAGTGTTGAGAGGTCACACTGAGAAGGTGTTTTATGTAGTTAACGGTTTACTAAATACAACAATCACTTGTTTCTAAGCAGTATTTTTGAGTAGAAATGATCATTTGCTAGTGAGGTAAGGATATTTTTTTAATACATCAAAACTTTCACGTTCTTCAGTGCACTTGCTTTTGTTGTGTTTTTTTTCATATGTAGTTGAATAAATTTATGTTTAACGTTTAGCCTCTATCTGAATTCTTATGATATTTTTGTATCTACCTAAAAAGGTTTCCCTAGTATGGAATTGCACATTAGAATGGAACTAAATGGCCAACTCTTTTATAAAGCCATACCAAACAATGCAGAATTCCTGTGTCTGTCTCCTTTCTTCCAGCATGAGGGAAAGCATATAGGAAAAGAAAATAATTAGCTTACTTAAAATAGCTCTGCCAACAGGGGAAAAACAAAAAAAAAAAAGTTTTCTGAGACTGTTTTTAAAAAAACAGACAGGATTTCAGTTGCAATTTTGCATGTTAGAATTGTTGAAATGCAAAATCAGTGCCTACTGTTTGTATATTTCTGCAGAAGAGATGCTACGTTTTGTGGCAAAGTTGCTCACAAAGATGTAGGCAAGAGGCTACTTGTCATGAGAGTGCAAAAACTATCCGTGATGCTATTTGGCACGGTAGCTAAAAATGTGAATAACTCTTAAACAGTAAAGGAAATTTTTCCCTATTCTAAAATCCAAATAAAAGAAAGACCTGACATAAAAGGCTATTGTTCGGCAAACACTGAAAGCACAATTATATGTGTTTAGAGTTGTGTTTGTTTATGTAGATCAGCCTTTAAACATAAAGCTGGGAATTTTCCCACTCTTTAGTGCCAACACAACCTTCGCTGTCTTTGTGGAGCGCTAAAGAAATGGTGTAATCGGCTTGTGAAACCCGTAAGGTTGTGGATGGAGAACTTAAATTAATCTCTTCTAAGAAGGCTTCCACAGACTGGTAAAAATGGATAGATGCATAATATATTTCCAGTTTGTACTACAGAAGACTCTTGGTCCTTGATGGAGAAATTTCTAGCAAACATCCATTACAAAGGATTCTCCATTGAAATGAGATCAAAGTTTCCACTAGAAAGATCTCTGAGGATTTAGATGTACCTTTTCATAGATGACGTGCTGGTACAAGCCAGTTCTCGAGGGGTTGCATCAAGGCAGAAATCAGCAGTAATTTCAACCCTGCAAGATCATAGCGCTATCATGAAGAGAAAGAAAATCAATCTGACACCAGCTGAAATAATAGCAGTTCTGGGAGTCACAGTCTTTAGTACAAGTCCGTTGGGAGGGCCTGCTTGTCAGAACAATGACACTTGAAGACACTGAATACATTGACAGACATCAAAGCAAGAAGAACAGGAACAGTAAGATCAGTTCTCAGGCATGATGGTGTCAGGCATGCAAATAGCAATCTGAGTGATACTTCAAATGAAGGTGGTGCAGGTGTTGGTCTTCTGGTCAGGCAGTAGTCAGGTCTTCTTGCAAAAAGTACTTCAAATGCCTGAAAAGCTTTTTGAGTTTTAGCTTCGTAGGTGATGTCAAAACTGCATAATAATTGATGGTGTTTCTTCCTAGCGTTTAGAAGAGCAAAAGTTAAGAAAGCTAAATGTTTAGGAAAAGGTTGAAGAATTCACTTTCTGTGTGTAGCGAGTAGCAGTGGCTTCAGAAAAGTTCTTACATGCTGCTGTGGTAACTTGTTGGAGTATCCATGTACTTGCAACACATTGAACTATAGAACGTGCCCACTAGAAATGCACCAATGTTTTGAGCCTGTGCTGGAAATAAACATGTTACTGAATCAGTGTTGCTTCTAGAAATCATAAAAGTTGAAAAGTCGCAGTAGTAAGTGACCCCCAAAAAATCATAATTCTAAGTATGAGCAAAGGTAAGGAGTAGACAATACTGCATAGGTTCTAATAATATTTAAGTTCAAGTTTTCCATTAGCAATATTCAGCTAGAGGTAGTGTCAGTGTTTTGTGTCACAGGTTTTCGTTGTGGGGGAGAGGGTTGTTTGGTTTTTTTTGCAAGAGGGAAAGAAAGTTACTAAGGCCTTCTGAGGTCTGCCACAACATCTTGTGGGATCTTTCTTAAAGAGGAGAATGAAGACATGAGAATAAAACCAGGAAAAAAAAAAAATCTGCCAGGAAAAAATTCTTTTTTTGACTTTGTTCACTTTGATGTCAACTGATCAAATGTTTTGTCTGAACAAGTGTAATCATACTTGGACTGGTTCTTATGCTTTGATAGTCCATGAATACCCTGGTGAAGTAAGTCTGGTTTGTTCAACGACGACTTCTTCCTTTATTCTGATTAGAAAGAGGAAAAGTGAAGACGTAGTCAAAATTGTCAGCTGACTGATTTTGAATGACGAGACATCCTAGTACCAGTGACAATCTAATAGTTGAATTGGTTTTGAGATGTTCCGTGCTATTGATGTGTTGCAAATTATTCCCATGTGTTAACCTTATTGTTCTACAGAACTTAAATTGATATCTCAAAAAATTAATAATATCTAAATAGAACATGTTATTTTTCAATTTTTGTAGTCTCTAAACAACTAAATTGGATTTTAAAAATTAAATTGTTGCTAATTAGGTCTTACTGAGTCCTCTTAATTAAGCACACAGTTGGAAAAGAGACATAGCAATAATCTCAATTTGGTGGCTGTACAATTTGCATTGTCAACAAATAGCCAAAGCTACTTGTCACTTAGTTATAAGTGCAATACTTGTTACAAGTGAATGTGTTTTAAAACAGGATACCTTCCAAAGAACGATATTAGTTTGCTTCTAGATAATACGAAGATTCCATTTTTCCTGCCTGCATATGTGTAAGTATGTGTACATCTCGCTGTTATATTAAACTGTTAGATAAATGATAGCACTTAGATAGTGTATACATAGAAAAAAGCATTGTGATTTTGTTTACCTGTTTAGTTCAGAAGAGCTCCAAGACTAAACTTTATTTACATAGAAGTCATAATTTTAGGTTTTTCCTAATTTTAAGTTTTTCCTAATTTTAGGTTTTTACAATGCAAAATTATGCTCTTGACACCAAAACTGTAATCATAATGGTGGTGAGCAGCATGACCTTCCATTGACAAGACTTTTAACCTTCATTTGGATATATTTAGTATAAAGAGGTGCCTAGTATATATTGGAAACATCCTCTACAGTGGGACAAAGCTTAGTTGTCACAGGCACACTTGAATGTTAGGGGAAACATCTCTTCCTTCAATTCCATTCTCTTCTTATAATGTCTTTTACTAAGAAAACACAGCTTTGACTGGACATCCTCTCTGGAGGAAAAAACAACCTGTGAGACATCCATATAGGAATATTGATCCTGTAATCTCAACCTACGTCCCTATATAGGCCAAAATGCCTTTACCTCTTTTTCCATGTTATCCCTAATCCCAGTTAGGAATTAGATCGTAAAAGCATTAGCTGACATGCCCTTGTCTTCAGTACCAAATCTCTAGATACCAAGCGCTTGACTGATTTTGCTTAAGCCCGGACTTCTTCATGTCCTGCAGGACTGCTAGTTGAAGCATCAAGATGCTGGGATACTTTTCACAGTATTTTCATTACTTGAAATTAAAAATTCACGCCAGGAGTTACCCTGCAATATAATCAGGAACTGTATTTCCCAAAGTACACTTCTTCAGAAAGACTTAAAGTTCAGGAGATACTCCTAACCTGTCCAGGATGTATTACCCCAAATCAGAGATGTACGTTGTCCTGCAGCAGTAGGGCCTGATCTTTTCTGCTTGAACCTCCATTACTTACGCTTGCTAACATCAAATAATGGGTTTCTGAAAGAAAACATTAAGAAGTTGTGTAATTTTTACAGTCAGTGGCAATTCTCCAAGTATAGCGAAGGGCACGTGTTGGCCAAGAATTCTGTATCACAGTTGAGTAGCTGACATAACGTATGTTTTTCCGTTCACTTCCAGTCTTGCCATATGTCACAAAATGCTCTAACAACCTGACTTTCTTTACAGTTTTATTCGGCGATGTATTCTCTCTCAAAGTTTGGATAAAATGGGCAGCACTTTGAATTACTTTGTTAACTAGAATTAAATTAGACTTGGACTAATTTTAAGTGAAGATCATTAAGTGTGAAAATGAGTCTTATTCCACTTGCATCCATCACAATGACAGATATAAATACATGTGCAAGTGTAATCCAGCTATAGGTCAAAACAGCGCATCCTCTAGGCAGCATGTAAAACCCACAGCGTGTCCCTGAAAACTGCACTTTGCATTTACAAAGCAGATTTAGAAAGATACGTAAATCCCTGTATTCTTCTATTGTTTTCTTTTATCTGTGCATCTGTTGTTAAAAGGTGTCATGTAGTCCGCTTGCAGGTGTAACACAGTGTCTCAGCTTTTCACAATCTCACTCATACACAGAGCGGTACTGGGCGTGTCGTCTCTGGTGATCCATACTTCATTATGCCGTCTTCGCACGTCTTTTGATGTGTTGGTATTTTATGATCCACAGAAAATATTCATGTGAATATTATTTTTTAAAAATTTGGTTTCTTCAAGCAGTCTTCTAGAGATTGCTTTCAATTGTTCGTTCTTGATTTTGGATGAGGTTTTTTTCCCCTCCAGTGGGAAGTATAAGCTTCCATCCTGCAGACTTTCCATATTCCTTCCTATTGCTATCTAATTCCATGCATCATCTGGAAACACAATTTGTCCCTGCTCTACTACTGCTCACCTGTTTTACCTGGTATATTTCTTGCTGCGTATAACTGTTCTTTAAAACAGAGAACTTCAAGGCTGACATAAGGACTTCCTTTGTTTATAATATCTAAACAAATATTTGAGGCATATAGTTTTGAAGGCATGCACAAGGTCAGAATATTTTTTCCATTTACTTTTTTTCTTGGGTATTGCATTTCTCAAAGGTTTAAATCAGGAGTGTTTGTTTTGTTTTGCGTTTCGTATTTTAGTTTCGTGTTTCATAAAAGATTTGCAGAATAAAGGCAAAGTTCTTATTGCCTTCAACGTTCCAGAGCTGAAATACCTGCTTAGTAGTTCATTTTCAGGAACCAGTGGTCTGAAAAGGTAATAAGCAAATGGTAGCTTTCAGATAAGGATGTATATTAAAAGGAAAGAAATATAGGAGAGAATTGAGCAAGCGTGAGGCTGGGATTTGTAGTTGATTGAACTGTGCTCTGAGAATGAAAAACAGAATTACAGGAGGCTGCCTTCTGAATTTAGGTTTTGAATATATGCAAACAAGGGCTGTTTTCTGGTTATATTTTAGCATCATAACTTCAATTACATTTTAATTCTACATAGCTTGGAATATCTGAATATTGGACATAGTACTTAGTCAAGGCCGAAAAAGGTTCTTTATGTTTTCACTCTTCTGAAAGACCCTGTTCAGCTCCAAAATACTCATTCTCATCTGTATCCTGACCTCTCTAAATAACGCTGGACTTACTGGTAACCAGCTGGGTATGATTTGATGGGGTTGATGGTGGGTAATCAGTATGGAAATTTACTGATTAAATGGGCATTCTATCAGAGCAGCCTGAGAAGAATTTGTACCAAGCCCTATTAAAGCATCGTGACCTCAGTGGCATCGCTGTATCTGAGTACAGGGCTTCTACGCGGTATAAATGTGTCCAGTCAGTTTTCTTAGGAAATACCTATTGATTAGTTTGTGCACTGCAAACACCCTCATCACAGCCTTTCTTATCAACCACAGCGACGTTAACGCTACTGTGCTTCAGAGCAAGTAGAATTCTGATCAAAGCAGAACATGAAAGACAGCTGGCTGATGTAAGAGGGGTTTTGATGCAAGTGAAATGTGAAAGTAGTTTCTAATAACACATAAAATGCATTTAGAAAGCTGCGTAAGTCATGCATTGAAAATATAAATCCATATACATATCTGTATTAATTCTATGACTTAAAATGTGGTGTTTTCCCATCTAATAGAGCTTTTTACTTTTTCCTTAATTTGCAAAAGAGTTCATTGTGAATTTAAATGATTGGGTGTGTATTCTTCTACAGATCAAACTGTGTACTGTATATCATACCTGTTTTAAAGTATGATCGAAGAATACTTGCTATTCAGTACCTAAATATATTTTAAATATGTTTATATGTTTAAATGTATAATAAACATATATTATTTATAT